>WNYA01002789.1:0-24216 GCA_019512145.1 Engystomops pustulosus | reverse complement strand
TAAATCAATAAGTGAAAAAAGTGTGTCTAACATCATAAAGCAGAAATACAAAAGAAAAAGTGTTTTTGTGATGCACACTATCCCCTATAGGAGCTGCCAAACAGTCACAGATGGATCCCACATCTAGCAATTAGTAAAAATAAAACAGTCTGACCAGAGCTCCTTCGTGACGCGGGGGGAACCATCACTCTGCAGACTTCTCGGGATCCTTCATTTCTATGCGTTGAGATTCGACTTTTTTCATGAAATAAAAAGTGGAAGAAAAAAAGGATACAGGAGATGAAAGAGGAAAATCCCGGTACTCGACCAGTGTTAAGGTATTAGATTGTGGCTCCAGGGAATATATTATCCCGTAATTCCATATTATGAATGATGGCTACTGGTCCCACGATGCTTTATCTTGTCAAATTTCATTAGGGGGTAAGCAGAATTTAACCAATTTTGTGATATCGAGTGTATCGGGTGGGAAAAGTGACATCTGATTTTTTGTTTAGAGACGAGTTTATAATTGGAGTCTAATGAGTTGACCATTTGAGTGATACAATAAAATCTCAGCTAATGGTCAACAGAAAATTTGCTACCACAACTATGGAGTCCAGCCTCAGGAACAATCTAGGATTATACTTTTGTGGCCCCGTTGCCTTCGATGAGTCTTACCATCATTGATAGGGCGGCCCCAATGTTCATGGTTCGTTCTGGATCGGCCACCCAACCCCGACATATTGATGGATTGTGTACATTTGATGATGGAAAGGAATCTTCTAATTGGCAGTCTACTAGAGCTGACCTGTTAAATTATCCACTAATATCTCAGCTAATGATCAACAGAACATTGCTACCCAACTATGAGTCCAGCCTCAGGAAATATCTAGAATTATTACTGTTATGGAGCCTCTTGCCTTCGATGAGTCTCCACCACTAGAGATGAGCGGCCCCAATGTTCTGGTTCAGGTTCTGGGATTGGCCACCTGACCCGGACATATTGATGGGTTGGTGGCCAAACAGCCAATCCGTCAAATAATGCCCTTAATAACTAGCCATGTCTATGATTGTCCAGGGGAACTTCTCTGCCCTCATCTTTGTCCACCACTGCTTGGGTTCTGCTACACTGAGACTAGGATCTCTACATGGGGGTTTGCGTTATTGAGACAACCAACACTCTATTGCAAGACCAAGCTGAGTAGTTCATTCTTTCATGCCCTGGTCTGCTGATTGTCACACATTCCTAGTTTTGACTCCCGATTGACCCTGATCCTGCCTTTAGCCTGATTTCTAAATCCTAACTCTTTCTTACCAAAGAACCTCACCACGGTAATGGTCGCCCATTTAAGAGTAGATTAATTTCTGGTCTGCTGATTGGCTCACGTTCTAGGCTCTGGCAGCTGATTGACCTTGATCTTGAATTTGGCCTATTTTCTGGATTGTGCTTCTTCCTTACCAGGAGAATGTTACCAAAAGAAATATTTGGTAAGGTTTTGCTTCCAAGCTCTGCAGAAGCCACAAACAAATCACGAATAGAGTCAATGGATAATGTAGGTCTCGATTGACCCTGATCTTGACTTTAGCCTATTTTCTGGATTGCTCTTCTTCCCTACGAGAAGAATGTTACCAAAAGGTAAGGTTTAGCTTCCAAACTGAACAGATGCCACCAAAAAATTCACAAATAGAGTCAATGGATAATATGGAGGACAGACAGAAGGGCATTGGATCGTTGTCAACCCAGAATGAGGAGTCCTGACACAAGAGAACAGTAGGGACCAGTAAATCCGTCATATCCAGAGCCTTTTTAAGGGAGGGCAATTATCAATGACCCTGTGACTTGGAGGACTCTCAATGAACCTAACCCACAGACTTAAGTAAAACTAATATTGACCTTTATATTAGAATATATTCTTGACTTATCGCCCAGGGCATCATATTCTACTAAACAGGACCCAAGTTTAGCGGGGAAGCCTTGATGGTGGGACATGTGACCCAAGTACTAAATGATAGGAGGCACTGCCATAGGCTTAACTTGGAGCTGATTGGCCACAGTGTAAATTCTATGGCCAGCCCACCAACTATAACGTGTTGTTGGTAGGAGTTGTGTTTGATATGGGAAAGAGACACCCAATGGGCACCTAAAATGATCAAGCCTGACCATACCCTCTGCACCCCCTTATATTACGATGAGCGGCCCCAATGTTCCCGTTCAGGTTCTAGGATTGGACACCTGACCCGGACGTATTGATGGGTTGGTGGCCGAACCGCTTATCTGGCAAAATAATGTCCTTAATAACTAGCCATGTCTATGGCTGGCCAGGGGAACTCCTCTGTCCTCATCTTTGTCCGACACTGCTTGGGTTCTGCTACACTGATGCAGACGAGGACATTGAGACTAGGTTATTGAGACAACCAACACCCAATTACAAGACCAAGCTGAGTACCGGTAGTTCATTCTATGATGCCCTGGTCTAATGATTGTCACACATTCCTAGTTTTGACTCCAGATTGACCCTGATCCTGCCTTTGGCCTGTTTTCTGAATAATGTTTTTTTCTTACCAAAGAACCTCACCCCGGTAAACGTGCTATCATGACCGCACCCTCTGCACCCCCTCATGTTACGCCTCGGCCATTGCCCTTTTAATCAGATTCATGACTTGGAATGTGAGGTGAATTTGTGTCCTTGGCGAAGAAAACCCTCGCTACGTTCTGGAGTGTTTCGTAAAAATTAGGTCACCTCCAGTACAGTTCTGCTGAAAATAGACGAAGGGTCCGTCCCTACCGAGGGATCCGCAGGAGATGCTTCTCCATCTATAACGTTAACACTTGAAAGCCAAACTTCACTCCATAAAAACAAGGCAGTAAAAATCCTGGCATAAGATTGATCCTCTCATAAATATTTTACTCGCTGGCGTCCAGTATAATAGCCATTACTGTCAGATGCAACTTAGCCGCTTTATGTGGAGGGCGCAAAGGTTTCGGGGGTGGAGAATGAATGAAATAAGAGCTTTATTTGTAGGACGTTCATTAATTGTGGTTTTATTTGTGGTTTTTCATCATTAATAAGGTGATCTGAGACCGTAACGTCTCGTATGGTTTACTATTCTTCTGCGTCTATCACTAATGATTGATAATATTGACATCCACTTACACTGTGTAATAACGATGACTCGTCTCATTGGTTAATGAGCCATTGAATATGTCATCCGGATGATCAATATCCGATCTCCAGGGGTCTGACATTCCCACTCATTGGAAGCCGAAGCTGCAGTGTACCAGAAACAGCACAACTCCATAGCATTCTATAGTGGCTGGTAAGGGTATTGCAGGCTCAGCGCCATTCATATAAATAGACCTGTAGTTGCAGTACCTTTCCCAACCACAAAACAGTACAGGGCGCTGTGCTAATATCCATACTATGTGAAGCTGCATAATGTCAGGGAAGCTGGGAACTAGATCCTTATCGATGTGATCGATGACTTGCACGATAGAAAATCGTCCATCTAGTGCCCCCTACGGGTAACTATCTGTAACTGGCATTCATAAAGTGCTATTTCTTCTGGAGGTGAGCTAATATGAATTATTTCTCCAATAGGCATTGCCCTTCATACCCCAATATATGATTTAGTCTTTCACATGATGTAGAGGAACCTTCGAAGAGTTGTAAGGAGATATGGACAGAATCGTTGGAGAAAAGACTTCATTTTGCGAATTTGTAGAATCCTTAAGGGAAATCAACCAAGTGGATCTAGTGGTTTTAACCTAAGCACATTTACACGCAGGCAGGTGCCCCTGAAACTGGATTTGTTTTAGCTGTCAATGGCTTATTTTTAGTGGAAAGGGACTGTTCAAAATATGCAAATGAGCCTCAGGGGCTCCTGTGTACAAAACAGAATCCTCCACGGACTCCGTCAGCTAATTAACCACGCCTTCCTTCTGTGATTTAACCCGGCTCCTCCCCTCCCCTGCCAGAGAATCAGCGATAGCCGACAGAACCAGAAGGGGCTTCTGTGATGTACAAAGGTGCCCCTGAGGCTCATTTGCATTTAAAAAAAAACAATTTTCATGGAAAACAAGCCATTAGCATCAGTCAAGAACCGATCCTGTTTCTGGGGGCACATGCCAGCTTGTAAGTATGCCTGGGTGATTTCCTTTAAAGGGAAACAAGGGAACACAGCCTCCACAACTGTGGTAATACTCTTCTATTTGTTATCCATGGCCTCCTTCCTTCTAAAACCAACTAATGAGTCAGAGGGTTTCTGAGGATGTTACCAAAGCCCCTCCATGTTGTAGCTTCCAAGACTGTTACACTGTCTCCCTCTACTCTACTTCACCTCCTTCTGCCTTGTGTAATCTCACACAGTGGGAGGAAGTCCTCCTGCACAGTTTAACAGCCTGTGAAGCCATAGCAAAGAGGTGCTCTGGTAATGCTCCTAAGAGCCTATGTGGCTCATTAGCCTATTTTTAAAAGTTGATTTTAGAAGGAAGGAGGTTATGGATAACAAATACAGGCAGTATACCACAGTCCCGGTGCCTGGATCTATGGGTAATGTCCCTGGTTTATCAGGATGGATTTTGTTGGTAGATTTCCTTTAAGTCCATATATATTAACGGGACTTTTAAGGCAAAAAAACTATTCCCGATCGATATGTGTCCCACTTCTGTAAATTATATTTTTATGGTTGATTAAAAAGCTGTACAGACGTCATGGACACACTGGACTGGACCTACACGTTTGGAAACAGATGGTTCTTATTCCTGGTATACCATGATGTGCCGCAGCGCTTGCAAACTTTTTTCTATGTTTTGGATTAGAATCAAGCAGCTGCTGGTGCACCCAGTCTGATTGGAAGCGCATGCTCATCATATGCGAGCGAGGTATGAGCTTATGTTTGGACAATGTAATGTATCATGATTTACCATGAATAATTTCATAATAATACTTCCTTTATTTATATAGCACACAGATTACACAGAGCTGCACAAAGCTTTGCCAAAACGGTCCCTGTCCCCATGGGGCTTACAAGCTAATCAACCTACCAGTATGTTTTAGAGTGTGGGAGGAAACCGGAGGACCTGGAGGAAACACACGCAAACATAGAGAGAACATACAAACTCTTTGCAGATGTTGACCCTGGGACTTGATCCCAGATCCCCAGTGCTGCAAGGCTGTAATGCTAAACCACTGAGCCACCATGCTGCAAGGCTGTAGTGCTAACCACTGAGCCACCATGCTGCAAGGATGTAGTGCTAGCCACTAAGAGCCATCCGGTTCAAAACGCGTTGTCTAGTCCAGTGCGTCTAGACCATGACCCCTGTAAAGCTTTTTAATCTACTATGAAATAAAGTTTTGATGTTTTATGGAAGTGCCGCAGCTCTCGCAACATTTTTTCCATGTGATACATTACATTCCTCCGCGATGGGTCACCTATGGTCAGACATGAAGAGATAATCTGATCCGCACATCCCTCAGCTGTATTAAAATAAACGCTACACAGTGCCCAAGGGTTGTCTTCTATTAGTTCCCCATTACGAGGTGCTACTTTGTATTTCACCCTCTTAGATCCTCGTCCTATTTGCCGGTTAATCACATCATGTCCGTCTGTAGGCACCGCGCCAGAAGAAAGCATTTTTCAGGAGCCGATATTGAACCACCCGGACAGGATTTAGAAATCTCCGTAATCACCAAGGACACGAACAGACAACCAATACAAGTGAAAAATACTACAACATCTGCCAACGTCTCACACACAACAGTGAATACAAATGCAGGAGAAGACCTAGCGGGATGTGTGTGGGGGGGGAGTTATAAAAGCCGAGCCGCATAGTTCATCAAGGGTTTCCATAATAACGATGAAGGAAGACCACGGACGCTGGAAAGCAGGTCAATAGTCCTATAAAGTAGACGCACTTATCAAGGGGCTTATTTCTTCCACAGAAATGACTCTATCACTCAGAAGAGAAGTGAAGTCCTCCATACACCAGAGAGGGACGCGGGGATATAACACAAAGCCACATAATAAAACACCCGAAGGTCAATACTCACATAGAGAGTCACTCAGAGAGTCGTACTTTACATTCATATGGTTCATGGAGTCATCCAAGAGCCAAAATTATGTGCACGTACCAGAATGGTTTGACACATGATAGTCTGAGGCTTCATAGTTTTACATAGTTTTAAAGGAAACCTACCATGTGATTTGATGCAATATGAAGCAAACCTACCTTGAGAATGCTGTAGCTGCACTGATGCAGGATCAGATCTTGGTTAATCCCTGTGCTGAGTGGTTTTGCTGATAAAACAGATATAACATTATGATAATGAAGCTCTGTGGCTTCTATGTCTGCTCTGGCACTTGCTTTGCCACTTCTCATAGCAGGAGAGTTTCTCTCTGATTGCACCATCATCTCCTGCACTTCTCTTCCTGCCAGACAGAATAATCAATTGCTGCACCATCCCCCAGCTGCTGTGTATGAGTCATTCAGCTCAGGTTGATTAGTGCTTGACTAGTCATGCTTTATTTAGCAGCCATTTTAATTCCAAGCTCCCGTGTCTGTCCCAGACAGTCTGTCCCAGCTTTCCCAAGGTCCTGAATGGTATAATTGTTTTTTCAGCAAAAACCCTCAGCTCAGGGATTATTCAAGATATGATCCTGCATCAGTGTAGCTGCAGCATTCTCAGTGTATGTTTGCTTCATACTGCATCAAATCACATGGTAGGTTTCCTTTAACACTTAAAGGGGTTGTCCAAGTCACAACAAGTAAGCCTCTACCCACAGGGTGGGTATCTCAGTGATGGATCATGATGGATCATGCACCCCCAAGAAATGGAGTGGTCGTATGTACATGCACACTACACTCTACGCTACTGACGGTGAGACAGCCGAGTACCGGGCAAAAGCAATGAAAGGAGCAGCAGGGTGCGAGAGCGCTCTATGCATCTTGGGTACAACAGGGCTACAACGGACCCTGCTCTCATGATCTATGGATGTCCCATCACTGAGACCCCCATCAATCAGCAAGGTAGCCTTATCCTGTGGATAGGGTCTAACCTGTTGTGACTGGACAGCTTGTTTTCATCCTGGACTTTGCGGAGTATGGACTTCTTCATGGAGAAGACCTGAAGGCATGGACAGAGATGTAGAGATCAATCACAGTGTGATGAGCCAGAAGATAAACTCGAAATGAAAAAGAACTAGGCTGGAGAGTGGCTGCCAACAATGAAGATGATGTATAAGCAGTACAGGACTGGGAAGGAGAAGCCAAGTAGTTGTGCAACCAGAGCCACCAGAAACCAATGTCATTGATGGCCACTAGTTGCCGTCCAGACAGCAAGCGGCTAAGCCAACATGTAGACCCCACAGCCTACACTGATGAAATCCTCAATATCACTCTGTAATCTAGTAAGAGAGTAACATTTCAGAGGAAATTCCTTATGTGCTCCTTTAATAATAGCTGTAAAAATGCTACAAGAGATTCCAGAGAATGATGAAACTCAGTCACCAAGTTATGGACCAACCAGGGCCCCCAGGAACTAAGATAAGGATAGTAAAGCATCTGTAACTATGTCAGTCTTACATTGGTGAGCCTAAGGCCTTTGCACATGACTGTTTATGGTGGCCAAACTACGGCTAGCTCATGGCCACCACTGACTTCTATTATGCATGGTGACCGTGCGATGAGGCTGTCATGTCTCACTGCACCATAACCGGGCCGGGTGGCAGCACCATGAGTTATAGGGCAGGACCTACTCCTGTCCAAGTTGCATCGTGGCTGACCAGCTCCTCCGGAGATGGGAAGATTGAGCAGTGCTCACCCCCTCCCCCATGTGGGCCCATTAGAAATGGGCTGCAAACATTCCACAGTCATGTAGTCTATCTATTCGATGGCACTTTCAGAATCTTTGGGATTTGTTAGATTGAGAGTGTATTTGGCTAAACTCCCCTAGTGGTGGCTGCAGGTAGACACAGTGGGCTTGAATTGCTCATTTTCGTCGGGTTTCCCGAAAATTACCGGTTTGCGACAAATTCCCCCAGGTTTATGGCGCACACGATTGGATTGTGTCGCATCGGCGCCGGCAAGCATGCGACGGAAATCGGGGGGCATGGTGGTCAGCAAACCTGACGGATTCTGACAAGGTATTTTAAAAAAACAATGAGCGGCGTGTTTTCTGCGGTGGATTCGGGTCTTCCGGCGATTCACTAAGGTAGTTCCTCCGACGTCCACCAGGTAGCACTGCTGAGCTGAAGTTCACCGAGGCCCGCCGGAGTGCCCTGAAATTCACCGGCCTATTCCTGGTGAAGGTTAGCGCAAGTCCCACGAGACTTTTTTTTTCTTTAAATGCAGCGGTTTTTCTGAATCCGTTGGGTTTTCGTTCGGACACGCCCCCGATTTCCGTTTTGTGCATGCCGGCGCCGATGCGACACAATCCGATTGCAAGCGCCAAAATCTCGGGAAAATCGGCGCAAATCGGAAATATTCGGGTAACACGTCTTGAAAACGCGAATCGGGCCCTTAGTAAATGACCCCCAATGTGTCGCTTGACACACACTTACATGCACCAGGAATAGGATGGTGAACTCCGGCGGACCTCGGCGCAGCAGTGACACCTGGTGGATATCTGGCGCACGACCTTAGTGAATCGCCGGAAGACCCGAATCCTCGTCGGAGAACACGCCGCTGGATCGCGACAGGACCGGGTAAGTAAATGTGCCGCAGTTTGTCATTCCATAGGGTGGTGGAAATCAACGACAATTAAGATCTTGTAACTCAAAAAGTGAAAACTACATAAATAACTTTGACCAGAAAACCGACTTTGTATAAAAGAAAATAGATAAAACAGCACAAATACAATGTAACACGTCCATAAATAAAGGACTTCTTATACAATAATGTTCTTATTATTAGGCTGTCTCCAGCCTCTTGTGTTCGCACTTACGGTGATACATTAGAGCGGCTATGTTTTCGGCACCCCTCCCCACCAGTTGACGGCTAATGAAGTATTTCAGAGGGAATAAATTATCTGATCAGCACAGATAACGGTAATTGTAATTTGTATTAAAAAAAAAATGAAGTATACATATTTATTAGGCGAAGTTAGTGTGAGTCAGACTTTCAAAGAGTGTTGGCAAAACTCATTAACTCCTGTGAAAGGCGGCATGGCGGAGAGACGCAAGGAGCCGAGGCCAGCCAGGAAAAGCAAGAAAGAATAAAGTCATTAAGGTAAACCGTCCAGCAGTCAGGCTCCGACTTGTAGATCATAAAAGAGAAAAGGAAAATCAATGCAAAGTCCATTGCAGGAGTAATGTGATAGGGTGATTTAGTATCAGGCCGATCCTTGCCTATAAGACTCTGGATAATTAGATGCATCATCGAGATAGATAGCAAAGTTATGGGTTCCTGGGTCTTGGTGCATTCTTAAAGTGCCACCTCGAAGGAACGCAGAATATTCCTGCATCAATATATATATGGTGGGAGGCTACACCCAGGACCCCCACCGATCAGCTGACCAATCAGAGACAAACCCAAACAGTGTACAGAATGGATGGAGCTGCTGTATTCCGGATCCACCACGAAGAGCAGTGGACCTGGTGCACGGCCAAAGCCGTCTTGAACTACTACTGATGACTTATATTATAAGTATAGACACAAGGAATCAAATGTTATTATCCTCATTAAGCTTCCCCCCAACCTTTAACTGCTTAGCCAAAAGATAGAGTAAGGGTCAAGGAGAAATGGCCACCACTTGCCAAAAAAATGCGGCGGTTTTTCCGAATCCGTCGGGTTATCGTTCGGCCACGCCCCCCGATTTCCGTCGCGTGCATGCCAGCGCCGATGCGCCAAAATGTGATCGCGTCCGGGGCAATTCAGGGGAAATCATCGCAAAACGGAAATATTCGGGTAACACGTCGGGAAACCGCGAATCGGGGCCCTTAGTAAATGACCCCCAATGTCTGTTCATTACTATTACCCTGTACTTCTTCTAGCATCATCCAACCTAAACCCGAGGTCTCATGTCGATTCTCATAAAAATGTCTAGCTACAGTAGTTTCACCAAATTTTGTACTTTTCGTAGTGTCCGACTCATTCTCTTTTTTACCATACGTCCTTATTGCGGATCTATGTTCGTTAATACGAACCTTAACCGGTCTGGAAGTTTGACCCACATTTGCTTTTCCGCACGGGCATTTAAGCATGTAAACGACATTTCTGCTGTCGCAAGAATACCATCCATTGATATAAATATCAGTACCGTAGAGTGGATGGGAGAATTTCTCTCCCTTTATAATAGCTTTTAAAAAAACGTTGTTTGTCTTTATTTCCTTTATTTAGATCAGCTCTAACCAAACGGTTAGCCAACGATTTTCCTTTCCTGTAGACGAATCTAGGTTTGTCCCTAAACAGTGATCCATATTGTGTATCATATCGTAACATATCCCAATGTTTAAGAATAGTGTTCTTAATAAGTGTAGAATGGCAATTGTACGTAGAGATATAAAGATGGTTCTTTCCCTTCTCTTTATTCACATTGTGGCTACTCCGCAATTCTTTCCAATTCAAGTGTGCCACTTCATTTCCCACTAGATTAACCTCTTCACGACTATACCCTTTCTCTACAAATTTATTAACCATCTTTTCCTTATTTATATGGTATTCTTGATCATTATTACAGACTCGACGTGCTCTTAGAAACTGTCCTTTTGGTATGCCTTTAAAGGTCCTCGGGTGATGGTAACTGGATCTATTTAGAAGATTATTCTTATCCGTTGGTTTAGAGTAAAGTGTTGTAATCACATTACTATCATTTTTAATAACATTAACATCTAAAAATGTATATTGCTCTCATGATATTCTGCTACAAACTCTATAAGTGGATGACATTGATTTAAAAAAGTGATCCATTCCACCAATTCACCTTCATTACCTCCCCAGCAGACGAACACGTCATCCACATAGCGAAGCCAGAGAATGACGTGTTGGCCCAATAGCCAAAAGATAGAGTAAGGGTCAAGGAGAAATGGCCACCACTTGCCAAGCATCACACTTGTGTGGAGATCTACCGGGCCACCATCACCGCAGTTTGATGTTGAGATCCTTCTTAGTCTATTGATGGCTCTGATTTTCGTTCTACAGCCTGTACAGGGATCTTGGCTTTGGTGCAGGGAAGCAACCAGGTCACTACCTCTTGGAGTAATTCATTTGTTGAAGCTGGAGGATCAAGAGACACTGGTGTGCGGCACCAACCCAAAAAAAACCAAAGCTGTAATCAGTATCAGCAATTGGTAGTGTGGGTCCGGTTCACATGTACTCAGTATGCCAGACAATTGGTCAGAAAGAGTATTGCAAACATGCGTGGGATTGGACAAGCGAGGAACCTTAGCTCAGGCACCTCTCTCTAGGAGAAGCAGCATTAGAGAGCCCACAGGAGCGGGGGTATGCAGAGGTTTCAGGTTTATTAAACATGCAAGTAGTGGTGCACAGCGGCAGAAAGGACAGTGCTGCGGGCAGAGGGGTCAGCGGTGGCCATGTCTACGTCCAGCTACATCATCAAATCTACTCCATGGATGAGAAACAAAATGCATGAAAAATACTCTGATGGGTTTTTATTATTAGGTGAAATGTCTGCAAACATTTTTTTTCCTACTAATGAACACAATTCGTTTAATAGCTTGATTGGTATTTGAGATAATGAGATTAATATCCGTATTAATTCAATGACCCTCGGCTATGCAAATGAGATCATAATTACATGAATTAGACCAGATCACGGGGAACATTTGAAAAAAAAAAAGCGAGAAAACTTTATAATGATATTGAAACGCCTTTCAAAAACAACCACTATGAACAGGGACAAATTATGGGGCAGGGGGGGTTCCCGGGGCATATGCATCGGGGTCCCCACCACTTTGCTCCTACAGGGCCCCACCCAACCAATATTGGATTGGTTGGTACAATGTGGGCAACTTGGGCTGTCACAATCACCCACTAGATGTGCAGGGAAAAAACCACAAGAGAACCCACTAAACGTGTAAGGAGCTCCTCCCCCCCACATTCTGCAAAGCAGACAGGACGTCAGCGCCCGGACGCAGGTGGCAGAGGGACATCACACACTGTGATGCCTGCACCAGATGTCTGACCTGATGAAAGAGGAGGAGGTCTCCGCGCATCAGGGGAATGGGAGAAGGTGAGCAGTTTTATTATTTTAATGGGAGCTAGATATTTTACACTGGGGGCTGGCTATTTATCACTGGGTGGGGCTCCTTATATCGCCGGTCATGTGATGTCACACAGGTGCACGGCTCGTTATATCAGTGGTCATGTGATGTCACACAGGTGCACGGCTCGTTATATCCCTGGTCATGTGATGTCACACAGGTGCACCTGACCAGGGCTGGTCATATACGCCGAAGCAGAGAATTGCGAGGGCCTACCTCGGTCCAGGTCTCAGGCCTACTATACCTCCACCCCCCCTCCCACCTCCTCCTCCTCCGAATTAAATCCGTGGCATGGCGCCATCAGTCGGTAGCCTCTAGGCACAGCAGCAGTGCCGTCGTAAGCGACAGCAGGCGGGGCTGAAACTGCTGAGCCTAGCGATAAAAGGCACCCGTCAGGCTATACAGGGCATTCCACATCAAGTTGTTAACCTTTGTCGCCACCCTGCTGTGTAATCCACAAAAATATACTGGAAAAACTTTTACCATTAGGGATATTATTCAGCGCTTCTTGCGCACTGGTTAATCCCTTCACCCGCCATATCTAAACTTATAAGAACGCTACACACTTGATCTTATCAAAAGGTTCTTAGAAGTGTGTTTGGGGAGTGCCAGAACAGGGGCTTGGATTGGCGAACAGCTCGCCTGGCAGCGGAGCGCCGCTCATCCAAAATCCAACTAACATAGTTGCCAGCACCTTTAATCTACTACTAGTGTCACTGCCCCCATAATAATAATAATCATCTTTATTTATATAGCGTCATCCTTTCTGTAGGCGTCTTACAAATTAGGAAACAAATACAAATGTATTAACAGAGCACAACATTGTATGGAACAACAGGAGTGAGGTCCCTGCTCGCCAGAGCTTACGGTTTATGAAGATGATGGGGTAACACGAGGGAAAAGATATTTAATGGTCAAGCCATTCTTCTTAGGATAGAAAAAACAATATACATAAATGGGAATGTCTGTCGCCTTGAACCAACTCAGCCGTCATCTTATATACCAGGTCCAGGGTGAATGGGACTGCAGAGAAGTCTGGTGCCTGTTGGTTGCTGGATAACAGATGGGAGGACGACACAGGCGGTTAGTAGAAGAGTTAAATCCTGCAGTTAATGAGTGTTATAGGCTTGTAAAGAAATGGTGTTTTAAGAGCACGTTTGAAACTTTGAGAGGTTAGGTATTAGTCTGATAGTCCGGGGCAGAGCATTCCATAGAATTGGTGCAGCTCTAGGAGACAGTCTTGGAGACGCGAGTGGAGGTCCGCACTAGGGTAGAGGGTAATCTAAGAGATCAGGGGATAAGAGCACGGGTTGGGCGATAGACTGAGATAAGAGAGGAGAGGTAGGGGGGTGCAGCATTATACAGAGCTTTATGGATGGGTTATTATTATTTTAAACTGTATTCGAAAGGAAGACTGGCAGCAGTGCAGCGACTGCATGAACTGTAAGCATACAGGTCCTTATCAAACGAGCTGTGTCAGCAGAATTTGGGTGGTTTTCATGGGCTTCCAGTGTAACTTTGTCGCCACCCTGCTGTGTAATCCACAAATATACTGGGCAAAACTTTTTCATGTCTATACCGATATTATTTGAGGCGTTCTTGCTCACCTCACGTTGGTTCCTCTCTGCACCCATTGGTTTGAAGCCTGAGTCCATTAGGGGTATGTCGCCATACACTCCTAGCCCGCTGCTCTTGCCTCTGCATGCCGTCCCACATAGTGTTCAGGGTCCAATTATTGCATGTTTTAGATGCTATCTAGCTTCATTCTGTCACTCTGTTATGGCCATGTGTTGCCCATAAATTTTGGCATAATGGTGCGATTATGGCAGACCTCAAGGCATCGCATGCATGCTGCCCCTGCTGTTCCTGTCCAATTTCCTGGTGTCTTTCCATCCTTTTCTGAGGTTCCCAGTGTTTGGCCAAGCTTCCCTGTGCAGAGCCTTGTCCCCTGAAAAATGCTCGAGTCTCCCATGACTTCAATGGGGTTAGTTTCGAGACGAGCAATCGAGAATCGGGAAAAGTTCGTCTCGAATAACGAGTACACCGAGCATTGTAGTGGTTCGCTCATCTCTATTAGAGATTATTCTTGACTTATCGCCCAGGGCATCATATTTACTGAACAGGAGCAAGTTTGGCGGAGCTCTGATGGTGGGACACGTGTGACCCAAGTACTAAATGATAGGAGGCACTGCCATAGGCTTAACTTGGAGCTGATTGGCCACAGTGTAAATTCTATGGCCAGCCCACCAACTACGTGTTGTTGTTGATAGTAATTGTGTTTGATATAGGCAAGAGACGCCTAATGGGCACCTAAAATGATCAAGCCTGACCATACCCTCTGCACCCCCTTATATTACGATGAGCGGCCCCAATGTTCCCGTTCAGGTTCTAGGATTGGACACTGACCCGGACGTTGATGGGTTGGTGGCCGAACCGCTTATCCGGCAAAATATTGTCCTTAATAACTAGCCATGTTTATGATTGTCCAGGGGAACTCTTCTGTCCTCATCTTTGTCCGCCACTGCTTGGGTTCTGCTACACTGATGCAGACTAGGATCTCTACATGGTGGTTTGCGTTATTGAGACAACCAACGCTCTATTACAAGACCAAGTAGTTCATTCTATGATGCCCTGGTCTAATGATTGTCACACATTCCAATTTGACTCAAGATGACCCTGAGTCTGCCTTTGGCCTGTTTTGAATAAGTTTTTTCTTACCAAAGAACGTCACCGGTAAACGTGCTATCATGACCGCACCTCTGCACCCCTCATGTTACGCTCGGCCATTGCCTTAATCAGATTCATGATGGAATGTGAGTGAATTTGTGTCCGGCTGTGAAGAAAACCCTCGCTACGTCTGGAGTTGTTCATAAAATTAGTCACCTCCAGTACAGTTCTGCTGAAAATAGACGAAGGGTCCGTCCCTACCGAGGGATCCAGGAAGATGCTTCTCCATCTATAACGTTAACACTGAAAGCCAAACTTCACTCCATAAAAACAAGGCGTAAAAATCCTGGCATAGATTGATCCTCTCATAAATATTTCATCCGCTGGCGTCCAGTATAATAGCCATACGTCAGATGCAATTAGCCGCTTTATGTGAAGGGCGCAAAGGTTTGGGGGACGGAGAATGAATGAAATAAGAGCTTTATTTGTAGGACGTTCATTAGTGTGGTTTTTATTTGTGGTTTTTCATATTAATAGGTGATCTTGAGACCGTAACGTCGTATTGGTTTTACTATCTTCTGCGTCTATCACTAATTGATTGATATATTGGATCCACTGTACACTGTGTAATAACGTGACTCGTCTCATTGGTTAATGAGGCCATTGAATATGTCATCCGGATGATCAATATCGATCTCGGGGGTCTGACATTCCACTCATTGGAAGCCGAAGCTGCAGTGTACCTAAAATACACACACTCACATACTTCTAATAGTGGCTGGTAAGGGTATTGCAGGTCAGCGCCATTCATATAAATAGAGCTGTAGTTGCAGTACCTTTCCCAACCACAAAAACTGTACAGGGCGTGTTGCTCGTTCCGTACTATGTGAAGGCTGCAAATTCCAGGAAAGCTGGGAAACTAGATCCTTACGATGTGATCGATGGACTTGCACGATAGAAAATCATCCATCTAGTGCCCCTAGGGTAATATCTGTAAATGGCATTCATAAAGGCTATTTCTTCTGGAGGTGACCTAATATGAATTATTTCTCCAATAGGCATCCCTTCATACCCCAATATATGATTTAGTCTTTCACATGATGTAGAGAACCTTCGAAGAGTTGTAAGGAGATATGGACAGAATCGTTGGAGAAAAGACTTATTTGCGAAATTTGAGAATCCTTAAGGGAAATTTAACCATGTGGATCTAGTGGTTTAACCTAAGCACATTTACACGCAGGCAGGGCCCCTGAAATGGATTTGTTTTTTAGCTGTCAATGGCTTATTTGTGTGGAAAAGGACTTTCAAAATATGCAAATGAGCCTCAGGGGCTCCTGTGTAGAAAACAGAATCCCCCCGGACTCTTCAGCTAATTAAACCACGCCTTCCTTCTGTGATTAACCCGGCTCCTCCCCTCCCTGCCAGAGAATCAGCGATAGCGACAGAACCAGAAGGGGCTTCTGTGATGTACAAAGGTGCCCCTGAGGCATTTTGGCATTTAAAAAAAATCAATTTCATGGAAAACAAGCCATTAGCATCAGTAAGAAATGATCCTGTTCTGGGGGCACATGCCAGCGTGTAAGTATGCCTGGGTGATTTCCTTTAAAGGAAACAAGGGAACACAGCCTCACAACTGTGGTAATCTCTCTATTGTTATCCATGGCCTCTTCCTTCAAACAACTAATGAGTCAGGGGTTTCTGAGGATGTGTACCAAAGCCCTCCAGTTGTAGCTTCAAGACGTTACACGTTCCTCTACTCACTTCACCTCCCTTGCTTGGAATTTCACACAGTGGGGAGGAAGTCCTCCTGCACAGTGTAACAGCCTGTGAAGCCATAGCAAAGAGGTGCTCTGTAATGCTCATAAGAGCCTATGTGGCTCATTAGCCTATTTTAACAGTTGATTTAGAAGGAAGGAGGTTATGGATAACAAATACAGGCAGTATACCACACGCCCCGGTGCCTGGATCTATGGGTAATGTCCCTGGTTATCAGGATGGATTTGTGGTAGATTCCTTAAGTCCAATATATTAACGGGACTTTTAAGGCAAAAAAACTATTCCCGATCGATATGTGTCCCACTTCTGTAAATTAATTTTTATGGTGATAAAAAGCTGTACCAGACGTCAGGACACACTGGGAGGACCAACGTTTGGAACCAGATGGTTCTTATTCCTGGTATACCATGATGTGCCGCAGCGCTTGCAAACTTTTTTCTATGTTTGGATTAGATCAAGAAGCGCTGGGACCAGTCTGATTGGAAGCGCATGCTCATCATATGCGAGCGAGGTATTGAGCTTTGTTTGGACAATGTAATGTATCATGATTTACCATGAATAATTCATAATATACTTCTTTATTATATAGCACACAGATACACAGCGCTTGCACAAAGCTTTACAAAACGGTCCTGTCCCATGGGGCTTACAAGCTAATCACCTACCAGTATGTTTTAGAGTGTGGGAGGGAAACCGGAGGACCTGGAGGAAACACACGCAAACATAGCGAGAACATACAAAACTCTTGCAGATGTTGACCCTGGGACTTGATCCCAGATCCCCAGTGCTGCAAGGTGTAATGCTAAACCACTGAGCCACCATGCTGCAAGGCTGTAGTGAACCACTGAGCCACCATGCTGCAAGGATGTAGTGCTAGCCACTAAGAGCATCCGGTTCAAACGCGTTGTCTAGTCCAGTGAGTCTAGACCATGACGCCTGTAAAGCTTTTTAATCTACTTGAAATAAAGTTTTGATGTTTTATGGAAGTGCCGCAGTCTCGCAACATTTTTTTCATGGATACATTACATTCCTCCGCGAGGGTCCGCACACCCTCAGCTGTATAAAATAAACGCTACACAGTGCCCAGGGTTGTCTTCTATTAGTTCCATTACGAGGTGCTACTTGTATTTCACCCTCTTAGATCTGTCCTATTTGCCGGTTAATCACATCATGTCCGTCTGTAGGCACGCGCCAGAAGAAAGCATTTTCAGGAGCGATATTGAAACACCCGGACAGGATTAGAAATCTCGTAATCACCAAGGACACGAACAGACAACCAATACAAGTGAAAAATAATAAACATCTGCCAAGTCTCAACACAACACTGAATACAAATCAGGAGAAGACCTAGCGGATGGTGTGGGGGGGAGTTTATAAAAGCCGAGCCGCATAGTTCATCATGGTTTCCATAATAAGATGAAGGAAGACCACGGGACGCTGGAAAGCAGGTCAATAGTCATTAAAGTAAAACGCATTATCAAGGGCTTATTCTTCCAAGAATGACTCTATCACTCAGAAGAGAAGGTGAGTCCTCTTACACCAGAGAGGGCGCGGGGATATATAACACAAAGCCACATAATAAACCCCCGAAGGTCAATACTCACATAGAGAGTCATCAGAGAGTCGTATCTTACCATTCATATGGTTCATGGAGTCATCAAGAGCCAAAATTATGTGCACGTACATGAATGTTTGACACATGATAGTTGAGGCTTCATAGTGTTACATATGTTTAAAGGAAACCTACCATGTGATTTGATCCATTATGAAGCAAACCTACCTTGAGAATGTGCCGCTACACTGATGCAGGATGATCTGGTTAATCCTTGAGCTGAGTGGTTTTGTGATAAAACAGATATAACATTATGATAATGAGGCTCTGTGCTCTATGTCTGTTCGGTGCTTGCTTTCCCATTTCTCATAGCAGGAGAGTTTCTCTCTGATTGCATAATCAAATCTACCTGCCGTTTACATCCTGCTGACAGAATAATCAATTGCTGCCCATCCCCCAGCTGCTGGGTATGAGTCATTCAGCTCAGGTTGATTAGTGCTTGACTAGTCATGCTTATTTAGCAGCCATTTTATTCAGCCCTGTGTCTGTCCCAGCCAGTCTGTCCCAGCTTTCCCAAGGTCCTGAATGGATAATTGTTTTTCATCAAAAAACACTCAGCTATGGGACTACCAGATTGATGATGCAGTAGTAGCTACAGCATTCTCAGGGTATGTTGCTTCATAACTGCATCAAATCAAATGGTAGGTTTCCTTTAACCACTTAAAGGGGTGTCCAAGTCACAAAAGTAAGCCTCTACCACAGGGTGGTGATCTCAGTGATGGGACCCCTGGATCATGCAACCCCAAGAAATGGGGAGGGTGTATGTACATGCACACTACACTCTACGCTACTGACGGTGAGACAGCGAGTACAGGTAATAGCAATGAAAGGAGAAGCAGGGTGCGAGAGCGCTCTATGCATCTTGGGTACAACAGGGCTACAACGGACCGCTCTCATGATCTATGGATGTCCCATCTGGAGACCCCCCATAAAGCAAGGTAGCCTTTCCTGTGGATAGGGTCAACTGTTGTGACTGGACAGCTTGTTTTCATCCTAGCAAGTAAGTGTGGACTTTGCGGAGTATAGACTTCTTCATGGAGAAGACCTAATGGCATGGACAGAGATGTAGACCTTTGTCATTGTCAAGAGATCAATCACAGTGCGATGAGCCAGGAGATAAACTCGAAATGAAGTCAAGAGACGCACAAAACACATGCAAAAGAACTAGGCTGGAGAGTGGCTGCCAACCATGAAGATGATGTATAACAGTACAGGACTGGGAAGGAGAAGCCAAGTAGTTGTGCAACCAGAGCCACCAGGAACCAATGTCATTGATGGCCACTAGTTGCCATCAGACAGCACGGCTAGCCCAATGTAGGACCCCACAGCCTACACTGATGAAATCCTCAATATCACTCTGTAATCTAGTAAGAGAGTAACATTTCAGAGGAAATTCCTATGTGCTCCTTTAATAATAGCTGTAAAAATGCTACAAGAGATTCCAGGAATGATGAAACTCAGTACCAAGTTTGGACCAACCAGGGCCCCAGGAACAATGTCATCCTATGTCAGTTGCCTAAGTAAGGATGTAAAGCATCTGTAACTATGTCAGTCTTACATTGTTGAGCCTAGGCCTTTGCACATGATGGTTTATGGTGGCCAAACTACGGCTGCTCATGGCCACCACTGACTTCTATTATGCATGGTGACGTGCGATGAGGCTGTCATGTCTCACTGCACCATCACCGGGCGGGTGGCAGCACCATGAGTTATAGGGCAGGACTACTCCTGTCCAAGTTGCGTCATGGTGACCCAGCTTCCTCCGGAGATGGGAAGATTGAGCAGCGCTCACCCCCTCATGTATTCTATCGGTGAGCACTTCAGAATCTTTGGGATTGTAGATTGAGAGTGTATTTGGCTAAACTCCCCTAGTGGTGGCTGCAGGTAGACACAGTGGGCTCGAAATTGCTCATTTTCGTCGGGTTTCCCAAAAATTACCGGTTTCCCCCGGGTTTATGGCGCACACGATCGGATTGTGTCGCATTGGCGCCGGCAAGCATGCAACGGAAATCAGGGGCGTGGCGGTCAGCAAACCTGACGGATTCGGAAAAGCCACGGTATTTAAAAAAAAACAATGGGGCAGCGGCGCGTTCTCTACGGTGGATTCGGGTCTTCCGGCAATTCACTAAGGTAGTTCCTCCAACGTCCAACAGGTAGCCCTGCTGCGCTGAAGTTCCCCCAGGCCCGCCGGAATGCCCTGAAATTCACCAGCCTATTCCTGGTGAAGGTAAGCGCGAGCCGAGGACTTTTTTTTTCTTTAAATGTGGGGTTTTCTGAATCCGTTGGGTTTTGTTCGGCCAGCCCCCATTTGTCGCGTGCATGCCGGCGCCGATGCGACACAATCCGATCCATGCGCCAAAATCCCGGAAATCAGCGAAATCGGAAATATCGGGTAAACATGCGGAAAACCGCAATCGGGCCCTTAGTAAATGACCCCAATGTGTCGCTTGAAACGCATACATGCACCAGAATAGGATGTGAACTCCGTGCCGGACCTCGGCGCAGCAGTGACACCTGGTGGATATGCTGCACGACCTTAGTGAATCGCCGAAGACCGATACCTCGTCAGAGAACACGCCGCTGGAATCGCGACAGGACCGGGTAAGTAAATGTGCCGCAGTTTGTCATTCCATGGGTGGTGGAATCAACGAACAATTAAGATCTTGTAACTCAAAAATGAAAACTACATAAATAACTTTGACAGAAAACCGACTTGTATAAAAGAAAATAGATAAAACAGCACAAATACAATGTAACACGCCATAAATAAAGGAATCTTATACAATAATGTTCTTATTATTAGGCTGTCCCAGCCTCTTGTGTTGCACTACGGTGATACATTAGAGCGGGCTATGTTTTCGGCACCCCTCCCCCCAGTCTGCGGCTAATGAAGATTTCAGAGGGAATAATTATCTGATCAGCACAGATAACGGTATTGTAATTTGTATTAAAAAAAACATGAAGTATACATTATTAGGCGAAGTAGTGTGAGTCAGACTTTCAAAGAGGTGTTGGCAAAACTCATTAACTCCTGTGAAAGCGGCATGGCGGAGGACGCAAGGAGCCGAGGCCAGCCAGGAAAAGCAAGAAAGAATAAAGTCATTAAGGTAAACCGTCCAGCAGTCAGGCCGACTTGTAGATCATAAAAGAGAAAAGGAAAATCAATGCAAAGTCCATTGCAGGAGTAATGTGATGGGTGATTAGTATCAGGCCGATCCTGCCATTAAGACTTGGATAATTAGATGCATCATCAGAGATAGATAGCAAAATTATGGGTCCTGGGTCTTGGTGCATTCTTAAAGTGCCACCTCCTGAAGGAACGCAAGAATATTCCTGCATCAATATAATATATGGGGGGCACCTAGGACCCCCACGATCAGACTGACCAATCAGAGACAACCCAAACAGTGTACAGAATGGATGGAGCTGCGATTCCGGGACCACACGAAGAGCATGGACCTGGTGCACGGCCAAAACTGTCTGAACTACTACTGATGACTTATATTATAAGTATAGACACAAGGAATTCAAATGTTATTATCCTCATAAACTTCCCCCAACCTTTAACTGCTAGCCAAAAGATAGAGTAAGGGTCAAGGAGAAATGGCACCACTTGCCTTTAACTGCTAGCCAAAAGATAGAGTAAGGGTCAAGGAGAGAAATGGCCACCACTTGCCAAGCATCACACTTGTGTGGAGATCTACCGGGCCACCATCACCGCAGTTTGATGTGTGATTCTTCTTATCTATTGCTGGCTCGATTTTTCTTCTACAGCCTGTACAGGGATCTTGGCTTTGGTGCGGAAGCACCAGGTCACTACCTCTGGAGGTAATTCATTTTGAAGCTGGAGGATCAAGAGACCTGGTGTGCGGCACCACACCCAAAAAACCAAAAGCTTAATCAGTATCAGCAATTGGTAGTGTGGGTGGTTTCACATGTACTCAGATGCCAGACAATTGGTCAGAAGAGTATTGCAAACATGCGTGGGATTGGACAAGCGAGGGACCCTTAGCTCAGGCACCTCTCTCTAGGAGAAGCAGCATTAGAGAGCCCACAGGAGCGGGGGTATGCGGAGGTTCAGGTTTATTAAACATGCATAGTGGTGCACAGCGGCAGAAAGGACAGTGCTGCGGGCAGAGGGGTCAGCGGTGGCATGTCTACGGTCCAGCACATCATCAAATCTACTCCATGGATGAGAAACAAAATACATGAAAATACTCTGATGGGTTTTTATTATAGGTGAAATGTCTGCAAACATTTTTTTCCTACTAATGAACAATCCGTTAATAGCTGTTGGTATTGAGTAATGAGATTAATATCCGTATTAATCAATGACCCTCGGCTATGCAAATGAGATCATAATTACATGAATTAGACCAGATCACGGGGAACATTGAAAAAAAAAAAGCGAGAAAACACTTATTAAGGATATTGGAAACGCCATTCAAAAACAACCACTCATGCACAGGGACAAAATTATGGGGCAGGGGGGGTCCCGGGGCATATGCATCGGGGTGTCCCACCACTTGCTCTACAGGGACCGCACCCAACCAATTATTGGATTGGTTGGGTACAGATGTGGGCAACTTGGGCTGTCACAATCCTCGCCACTGAGATGTGCAGGGAAAAAAACACTAGAGATACCACTAACGGTCAAGGAGCCCCCACCCCCCACACACATTCTGACCAAAGCAAACAGGACGTCAGCACCCGGACGCGGTGGTACGAGGGGACATCACACTGTGATGCCTGCACACACTGTTGACCTGAAACTGGAGGAGGTCTCCGCATTTCAGGGGCATGGAGAACGGTGAGCAGTGTATTTTTTAATGGGAGCTAGATATTTTACAAGGGGGGCTGGCATTTCTATCACTGGGTGGCTCCTTATATCCGGTTCATGTGATGTCACACATGTGCCCGGCGTGTTATATTCATGGTCAGTGATGTCCACACAGGTGCACGGCTCGTTATATCCCTGGTCATGTGATGTCACACAGGTGCACGGCTCGGTATATCCCTGGTCATGGGGATGTCACAAACAGGGGTTTGCAATGCTCATTATATCACTGGTCATGTGATGTCACACAGGTGCAGTGGCTGTTATATTCCCTGGTCATGGTGTCACACAGGTGCAGGCTCATTTATCCTGGTCACGTGATGTCACACCGGTCACGGCTGTACATCCTGGTCATGTGATGTCACACAGGTGCACGGCTCATTATATCCCTGGTCATGTGATGTCAAACAGAGGCACGGCTCATTAATACCATGGTCATGTGATGTCGCACAGGTGCACGGCTCGTTACATCCCTGGTCATGTGGATGACACACCACAGGAGCACAGCTCGGTTATATCCTCTGGTCATGTGATGTCACACAGGTGCACAGCTCGTTGTATCAGGTGGTATAGTGATGTCACACAGGTGCATGGCTCGTTATATCCCTGGTCATGTGATGTCACAGGGCATGGCTCATTATATCCCTGGTCACGTGTGTCACAAAGGTGCACACGGTCGTACATCCCTGGTAATGTGATGTCACACAGGTGCACGGCCTCATTTATCCCTGGTCATGTGATGTCAACGAGGCACGGTCGTTTATCTGGTCATGTGAGTCACACAGTGTCACGGGTCATTATATCCCTGGTCATGTGAGTCGCACAGGTGCACGGCTCGTTACATCCCTGGTCATGTGATGCCACACAGGTGCACGCTCGTTGTATCATGGTATGTGATGTCACACCGGTGCACGGCTCATATTATCCCTGGTCATGTGATGTCACACAGGTGCACGGCTCATTATATCTCTGATCATGTGATGTCACCAGGTGCACGCCTCATTATATCCCTGGTCTGTGATGGCACACAGGTGCACGGTTAGTATACCCTGGTCATGTGATGTCACACCGGGTGCATGGCTCAATCCTCTTATTCCAGTCATCATCCCTCGTCATGTGATGTCAC
>WNYA01002788.1:0-34193 GCA_019512145.1 Engystomops pustulosus | reverse complement strand
TAGGGTCACCGCTCTGATCATTATGGACCAGCGGTTTAGGGTCACCGCTCTGATCATTATGGACCTGCGGTGTAGGGTCACCGCTCTGATCATTATGGACCTGCGGTGTAGGGTCACCGCTCTGATCATTTAGGTTAGGGTCCTAAATTAACATGCATGATGGTGGAGAAAAATAAAGGAAAACAAATTTTTATGCTTATTTAGACGTGAGTCCGATTTGCCTCATCGCCAAATTTCTAAATCCCGGAATGGCGTTTCCTCTGGCGATGTGGTGAGTGGACGTGGGATAGTGCTCTGAGTCCATTGCACATGCGCCGTACCTATGGCGATTGTGCGGTGAAGCCTGGGTGTACTACACCGGATTTACTTGGAGTCAAAGAGAAGGTCTCTTTTAAAGGGGTCGTACCAATGTCGACGATAGGTTGTTAGTAGCAGCAGGACAGTGATATATGGATTTATATTCCAGTATTGCAGCTTTTCCAAGACTTCTCACAATGCTGTGCTCTGTGCTTTTCTCTTATATAGTAATCAACCACAAGCATTGAAAGAAATATGGGCAGTGAAGAAGCTCAACACAGAGAGCTAATAGCACAGCAGGGTGAGGACACACACCCAGCGGAGTCCAGCTACAACCTAGAATATAATTCATTGCTTTTACAGTCTTGCTGCCCATACACATTAGACAGACAGCTGAAGTTATCCGCTCTTCTCCAGCTGTGTAACCGACATCCATCAAGTCATGCGTCAAAAGAAGCGGGGTCTGTGTTCCCGTGACAGGGGGCCACTAAAACTGCAGCCGTGAAGCTTTCAGCTGAAATAGGGACTAGGAACCAGCTGCCCTCGGTCCATGCTCAGCGCTAAACAGCTGATGAATAGCACAATACAAGAACAGGTAACCTCGTCCCAGAGACCAGGTCATCTCATCATCCATCACACTTCTACTCATCAGACCGAAGATCCATTGAATCAGATGACTTGAGGTCGAAGCTGTACAGTGACTTTCCTTTAAAGGGGGTCTCTTAGAAGTTGTGACCATGAACAGCTGAGGACGGTGCCAAGAAGCAAACAAAAGTACAACTCGTGGCACACAAAAAAAGAGAACCCAGTACAGTAGATAAGAGACGCTTTAACACCTATAGGGCAAAAATTGTGTGTGCAGGTCAAGAGGGATACCCATTGCATAGTGGCCATGCAGAGGAACTGCAGCTTAAATGGGGTTAGCCACATTTAAGATGTTAACAAATATCTAAAAAGAGTCACGCATGACCTTCTTAACCTGCAGCTCGGGGGGAGCCGTGGGTCACGTAATTCACAGTAATGCCACAGATTGGAGAGTCGTGTGGTTGTCCCAACCAGTGACACGGCAATGCTGTTCAGTAACAAGTGCACTGCCCCCCTGATCTGCAGGACACGGGATGCCACGTGAGGTTCAAAAGCGGCTGCCAGCAGTTAACATGACCCGTGGCTACTTTCATTGAAAGTAATTGAAGCTGAGCTGCAGTACCTCAGCACGGCCACACATAAAGGGTGGCGCTGTCTGCTTTTAGCATCCTTTGCTGTGTAGTTTCGGTGCCGAGGCTGAAAATCTGATTCTTCACGTTCTTCACGTTGAACAGATAAAGAAGCGGCTGGAACGAGATTCACGCGACATCTTTGTATCCCATTCTTGTTAATAAAACCCTGAAAGAAGTGTAAGAATGTGTCTATTTTCAGGGCTTCCTTCTGCCAGAAATATACATGACCCCTCACTGCCCCCACATCCAGTGCAGTAGAAGAATGTAGGACTCTGATCTCCTTCTATAGTCATTCATTCTCCAGGATCGATGAGATTCTGGTGAACTTTCCTCCTTTAGGTTACATTTTATGACCTCCACGTATCTGACAGTGACGCCTGATAAATATAGAGCTTGTGGATGGATGATCTGCTAAAATTCACTGCGTTCTCTGTCTGATGTTATAAAAATCTGATTAATATGGGCAATCTAGAGAAAAGGCTTTTCTTTCTTTTTTTTTTTTTTGAAAATGCTTTATAAACAATCGTCATTAGTCACACAGCGCACACAAATGTACTCATCATGAGACAGGGAGGCAGGTATAAGTCCAAAACAGAATAGAGAAGCTTAAAGAGGATCCATCAAAAGATTTTACCCCACTGAACTACTATTACAAATACCTATACAAAATATCCCCCAAATCAGGCAGATATCCAAAAAAAAATGCAATGCGCCAGCACTCCAGTAAGTGTAAAGGTGATGTTTATTCACCCATGGCAACGTAAGGTGCAACGTTTCAGCTCATCCATAGAGTCATTATCAAGCATCAGGCAAATATGACTCTTCCTACCTCATTATTACATGATTCAAGTTTCATGTTTGCAGGGGTAATGTCACTTTGCAAACCCCTATAGCACCTAGAAGCATGCTGCTGGTGTCATATTAAAGATACAGATCTCGTCTTTCATTACCCATAAGGCTCATGGCTTTGTGAGCTACAGAAGTGGATCCACTTCCCACTTATTATTTAACATGCCTGTATGTCCAGTTCTGGGATTTGAAAGATGAGTTTCGTATCTTTAATATGACACAAGCCTGTTTCTAGGTGCTATGGAATAGAACATAGGGACTTCTGAAATAAAATTCCACTAAATTTGACTCATCTCATGTGAAAAATGGGATGAGAAGAGTCATATTTGCCAGTGGGCAGAAGACTACACCCGTCTCTGGTCTCCTGCTTAGTAAGACACGTGTTAGCCTCTTAGAGGGGCAGCACCATCACGTAGCATTGCTTCCACCCCAATCCAGAACGAACCCTGGTTATGGAAGGCACTTTTGCCCTCTAGAGTTTGCCTGGGTTTCGAGAGATCCGGATTCTTGGCTCTGTAACTTGCAGTTGACCTTGGTTTATTCTATGTCTCATCCCTACTGATGACCACAGACTGACTATGAATGTGCACCGGCCTCTGGGACCCTTTTCCTTGAATGTGTCCTGATTCAAGCTTTGTCCTGACTTCTCTTCATCTGACCCGTGGTAAGGATAGAACTTGCTAAAGGGTCAATAAGGCAGAGAAAGAGAAGAGCAAACCTAAAAGGGAAAGAGCGAGAGCTCCCGTCATCCGAGGTCACCCCGCACCACCGCTTCCAGGCAATTACAATGTCCTCAATTTACAACGTTCCTGAGATCTTACTCGGAAGCTGTTCCATCAAGGATTCACTTATTCAACTCTTTAATTTTACTGGTACAAAGTTCTCCACCAGGAAAATTGTTTATTTCTATTTAAATTGTAAACTTCTCAACTATGGCCATGTTCTCACATGAAAGGAAACCTACCATAAGGAATCTACCTTATTAAGGTACACTCCCCGGCCACTTTATTAGGTACACCTGTCCAACTGCTCGTTAACACTTCCTATTCTGTGTGATACTGACTGCTGAGCTGTGTATCTAATCCTATTCTGTGTGATACTGACTGCTGAGCTGTGTATCTAATCCCATCCTGTGTGATACAGCCTCCTCACATCTCCAGCGTTTCCCTGTGTTTGCTCGGATCCCGGCAGGTCGGGGCTTGTACGGTCCATTCATGCGTCCAACCTGCACAAGGACAAACAATCCTCAGCCGTATCTTGCTGTAAAACGAAAAAACACCCAGCTTTCCCACAACCCCGAATGGCAAAAAACCAGATACTAACACAGAGCAAGAGACGTCTCTCCGTGCTCAGGAAAGCTGGGTGGTGTCTCCAAATACAGAATTATCTATAGTGGAACTTGCTGTGATTTGGACCTACCAGCGCCGGTGCCAATCCCTGTGACTGCCTCTTCTCATGAGTCAGAGGCCAACACAGTCCAGAAGTGTTGTCATAGGGACATGATGTGGACAAACGTGGCTTCTTGTATGAACTCGGTGACAAGCCACAAAATCAGGAAGTGTTGTCATGGGGTAGTGGTAGGGACTATACAATCATGTGACTACTAAATTACCCACAGGCTACCACTACCTGCCACCCCCGGGTTGGGCCCCATTCACACAAGCGTCTATATGGCGGGTGTATTCTGGGATGGGAGCACACGGGACGACCCATCTTACGCCATACGGATGGTACCCGCAGGCCCCGGAGAAGCATCATACTCAATCCTTATCTTCAGGGGCTCAGAGGAAGGCGAGTATATTCCACTAAACCTAAATATAGAGAAGGAGGGATGTTCCCCGACGCTGCGAGAATCCACGGTTTCCATGGCAACAGGTTTCCTTCAGCCGCTGCACAAATACACAACGTGCCGAATACTCCATTTATTATTAGGAGAATCCAAACATCCGGGGCTTGCACTGCCCTAGAGGTGACACCACATCCAGCAGAATAGTGAGTGCAGCTCTGGGGTATAATACAGGATGTAACTCAGGATCAGTACAGGATAAGTAATGTCATGTATGTACACAGTGACTGCACCAGCAGCAGAATAGTGAGTGCAGCTCTGGAGTATAATACAGGATGTAACTCAGGATCAGTACAGGATAAGTAATGTCATGTATGTACACAGTGATTGCACCAGCAGCAGATAGTGAGTGCATCTCTGGAGTATAATACAGGATGTAACTCAGGATCAGTACAGGATAAGTAATGTCATGTATGTACACAGTGACTGCACCAGCAGCAGATAGTGAGTGCATCTCTGGAGCTCGTTACATCGTTAAGCTCTGTCTGTTGCTGTGAGAGGCTGTGTGCTGCTGCTGCTCTGAGCTCCAGGAATAATCCACCTCCACCTGGGGCCTGCTCTCTCCCTTCCCAGGGAGGGGGTGGGTTTCCAGGCATGAGCCAGAGCGGCAAGCCCCAGGCTCCTGCTTCCCGGGCCAGGCCGGCGGGGGGCAGGGGTAGCCAGGAACCGGCCAGTGCTATGGAGGACTCAGGGGTGAGACGTTCCACCAGGAGTCGTAGTAATACTGCTCCTGCTCCCCCTGAGTCCGGTGTGAGGCGGCGCAGCAAGAACCTGGATGTCCATGATGGTGCGGGTGAGAGCGGTCCTTCCGGGGCTGGAGCTATGAAGCGGAGTGCTCACAGAGGTAAGGCTGACCATGCGGGGGGAGGCTGGGCGGTGCAGGGACCCCGGGAGTCTTTGTCCACCTATGCCTCCCGGGTCCAGAGCCACCTCTGTGAGTACGAAGAGGCGACCAAGACCATCAGGAGGCTCCGGGAGGAGCTGCGATGTGCCCGCGCCAGGGCGAACACGGCGCCAAAGAAGCGCAAGACGGAGGTTAAAGGAGAGATTAAACACCTAAAGGCAGAGATTGACAAGCTGACAAAAAGAAAGACCTTTATTTGTGATAACAGCGGACCGTTTAAGGAAAAACTGATTAATGATGACCGATTTGCTCAGATGGCTGATACCAGAGAGCAAAGGCTGATGGGGTTGCAGCCTGTGAGCCAGGTGGAGGAGGAGGATGATGATGATGATGATAACGAGCAGCAGTTCCCACCTGGCGGCCTGCAGGAAGATCAGCAGGCCTCGTGCAGTGGGCCCCCTGCAGGACAGCCAGCAGTAACACCTCGCTCGGGGGAGGACAGTGACACCGGCAGCCAGGGAGGGGCGCTCATGGCGGAGATCCGGCTGCTCGAGTCCCCAGTGCGCATGGAGAACTTTTCGTTTGGTGATGAACTCCCAGAGGAAGCCGCTGGGGGGAGCAGCCGGAGGAAGAGTAAGAAGACCAGGCCAAAGCAGCAAGAAGAGGTACGTTTCATCTTTACCCCCCTCCCTGTACACCCCCCCCGGGCAAAGCGCAGGGTCAGCTCACTGTGCAAGCCCTGCTACCCAAACCCCCCCGAGTTCTGCTGTGGACCCGGTGCAAAGGTGCAGGGAGATTACAGGTGTGACATCTGATGTGGCGATGGGCTCCGTCTCTGTTTGTGGTAACAGTGGGGGAGCAGGGGAGGCATCGGCCGCAAGGCCGGACAGTAAGGGCAGCTCGGATGTGGCGATACCAACAAAATCCGGTGCTGTGGTGCGTCCCCCAGTGGGAGGGGGGGATAGCCCGGCACTGGTGGCAGCTTCCGGTGCCTCGGTGCCTCTTCGTGCCTCGGCGCCTCTTCATGCTGTTGCCGCTGATCACCCAGTTGAGGGGCGGCGGCAGTGTGGAGGGGTCGCTGAGGCTGAGAGCTCAGGACCTCCCAAACAGAAAGTACTGTTTTGTGTCGGTGTTGGGGATAATGATAATTCTGTGCAGACCGGAGATCAGCGGCGCCTCACACCGGCTAAAGAGCAGCGGCGATTGTTTCCAAGCCCCAGGAAAAGCAAAATAACATCTGCTACCGATGATGCGGAGGGCACAAGTGTGACAAGAGTTGGGGTCCCCTTTGGGCGATGCTCTGCGAGGGGACCCCCGTCCCTTGTGCCCGAAGATGCGGAGGTGGTCATGTCCCCTGATGTTGTTGCTGGTCCAGCCAGTGTGAATGGTGTCAGTAATGTTGTGGTGGCTGGTGTGAGTGGAGTGAGTGGTGCAGAACCGTTACCAGTTATGGGAGTGAGTGATGGAGTGACTGGTGGTGCGAGTGGCATGGAGGTGGGTAGTATTAATGTGGTGGGTGCAGGGGTTGGTCCGGTTGCTCCCCCAGTGGCGGCCCCTATTAAGAGCTATGCCAGTGTCGCTGCTGGGGGAAGTAGGGGTCCATCATCCTCGTCTCTGGGCTCTGGGGACGGCTTTTTGCAACGGCGCCTCCTGCAGGCCTTACAGAAGGGAGAAAGGACGATCAATGTAGCGGGGCAGGAGGTTGATTTGTCGTTTTGGATAGAGAGGCACGGCCTGTCTGCCTTCCGAGAGCAAAGAGGCAGGGAGACATCATGGTCGCTCCCGACAACCGGGCCGGGTGCTAACCGTAGGAATGTGGTCCGTCTTCGGTGGCGTGGCAGTGATGTGTGTCCCCCTCGGGCACGGGTAGTTGAGCTGCTGCTGAAGATGGACTTCAAGGCGGCTGACATCTTTGCCTTGATCCATCCCTATGGTACATCTGAGTTTGATGTCAGCTTTGTTCGGCCGGAGGGGCTTGAGCTCTTCTGGTCCAACTATGAGCTGAGATACAACGAGCCCGAGTGGCGGGACTTTGCTGTGCAAGCAGTGTCCCGCCAGAGCGAACTCAAGAAAGTGACCGTTCTTACCCGTAACGAATCACTATCTTGCTTTGACATCATGACCTGGATGAATCGTTATGGAGAGGTACTGGGAGTACCCGAGAAAAATAGAGATGAGTATGGTATCTGGTCAGGGGCCTGGACCTTCATGGTGAAGTTGAGGCGTTCAGGTAACTCAGTCGCCCACATCCCTTCATCAGCCTTCCTGGGGAGGGATCGGATCCTGATCTTCTACCGGGGGCAGCCTAGGCTGTGTCACAGATGCGGTGACCCCACACATTTCAGCGCAAACTGCACCGTGCAGAAGTGTGCGTTGTGTGGGGGTGTCGGCCATCTCGCTGCATCCTGTACAGGGCAGATTAGGTGTAACCTGTGTGGTGATCTCGGTCACCCGTACAGTCGTTGTCCTCTTTCCGTCGCTAATGCGGGCTCAGCCTCAGCGGACGAAAGCCATGAGGCTGAATCTGCTGGGGAGGGGACTAGCAGAGGCGGAGGAATGGAGGGGCCAGGGAAGAAAGACAGGAAAAAGACGCCTGCCCAGCTAAGGCGTCTAGAGAAGCGTCAACAGGAGAGAGAGCGGGGGGGAGTCTCGGGCTGCTGGGACAACCTCTGGCGCTCTCCTGGAGACCTCACCTGTCGCTGAGGCCCCAGGGGATGATGTACTGGATGAGGAGGTCAGGAGGATCGAGAGAGAGGAGGGTGCCACGTCCTCAGACTCCTCCCATTATGAGAGTATGGACGAGGATAATAGGGCGTGGCTAGAGGAAAAGCGTAAGCGTGGCGCCAAAAAGAAGAAAAAGGGTAAAAAGAAGGGAGGTGTAAGATCTTCTCCCACCCTGACTAAGGTACCCAAGGAAGGAGCAACCGACCCCCCGCTGGTCGAACTTTCAAATCGATTCCTGGCCCTGGATGGAGCCTCTCCTGCCGATGGAGGGGCTGAGGGTGAAGGGCCAGAGGTGGCGGAGCCTGCAGGGGGTGCCGAGTCTCCCCCTGGGGAGTCAGGGTCCTCAGGAGGGGAGACTGGCCCAGAGTCTGGAGACGAGGATGAGGGGGCAGGTCCTGGATCTGCCCCTGAAGCATCAGAGGTGCGGGAGATGGACACCACAATATGTCTAAAAAGGGGGTGTTCATTTCCCGAGGGTGGTGGTAAGATGGGTAAAAAGAAAGCCGTCTAACTCAATCACTCATGATGGCGGCACCCACTCCGTTGACGCTGGTGTCCATTAATGTCGCCAGCATTAAGTCTGATGCGGCTAGATTTGCGGCCTTTGATTTTCTCGGCCGCGTTGAAGCCGAAATTTTATTTTTGCAGGAGACCAGGCTGCCGGATTTGGCGGCCGTGTTTAAAGCTAAGAGGGAATGGAGACACGGGCCTTCCTACTGGTCTCTTGCGGCCGAGCCGTATAGCGGAGTGGCGGTCCTTTTTACCGCGCCGGTAGAATGCCGACGAGTTATTGAGTTAGAAATGGGGAGGTGCCTGATCCTTGATGTCCTCATGAAGGGACAAGAACTTCGCCTAATTAACATCTATGGTCCCCAGTCCAAGTGGGACAGGAAGTGTCTCTTTATGAGGATCAAGCCCTACCTTTTTACAAGTCGGCAGGTGGTCTTTGGAGGGGACTTCAATGCTGTCACGAGGTCCCAGGATAGGGGAGGTTCCAGAGACAAGCTGACTTATGATAGCGTCGCTCTTAATAGCATAGCTAGTGAGGCTCGCCTGGTGGATGTCCACATCCGGCACACCCCAGGCCACGCGGGGTTCACCTATTATAGGGGTAGCTGCAGGTCTAGAATAGACAGGTTTTATTTAAAGGAGGAAGCCATTTCTTCAGCAGTGTCCGTTGTTGAGGTGGAGTTCTCCGACCACTGTCTAATTTTGTTTTCTCTGAATGTTACAGAGACCCCCCGGATGGGAAGAGGCTACTGGAAGCTCAATTCGTCTCTCCTGGAAGAAGCGGAGATAAGACAATCCTTTGAGGACTTTCTTCAGAGCCAGGTACCATTGCTGGGCCTTTGTAGCAGTAAGTCAGAGTGGTGGGAGATGCTCAAGAAAAGGGTGGCGAGATTCTTCCGCCAGCTCTCGAGCCTCAGGAGCCTGGACAGGTACCGCCTGTATCAGGGCCTGAGGAGGAAATTCGAGCATCTCGTCTCGACTGGAGGTAGTCGTGAGGACATCTCCCGAGTGAAATCCTTGCTGAAGAGGTGTCAGTACGATAGACACGCATCTTTGGTTTTTGAGAGGGATTACGGGAAATACCGCTCGCCCGACCCTTACAGGAACTGCAAGATGTCAGTGAATGGTAAAGTTGTCACGGGACTGGTTGACAGTACGGGATCCCTGAAAAGGTCCAGATCAGGGATTCTGGAGGTCGTCAGATCCTTCTACTCACACCTCTTGGGCAGGAGGGATCTAGATCGGGATGTGATGTCGGCTTTCCTGGCTGAAACTGTCCCTGAGCCAGGAGTAGACCCCTCTCTTCATGTTTTGACAGAGATGATCAGGGAAGAGGAAGTCAGCCTGGCGATTGAAGGGCTCGCCCTCAAGAAATCGCCAGGTCCGGATGGCTTAACATCTGAGTTTTATAAGACCTTTCAGGACGCCTTGGTTCCCCTCTTGACTGAGGTATTCAATGAGTGTCTTTCCTCGGGCACTCTGCCGAAGTCAATGAGGAGGTCAGCCCTGATCATCCTGTCAAAGAGTAAGGACCGATCTCGTGTTGAGAACTGGCGTCCCATAGCGCTTCTCAATACGGACAGAAAGGTTTTGGCAAAGGTGCTGTTTAATCGGCTGGTGCAGTTTGCGCCCCGGCTCCTTTCGGGGACCCAGCACTGCTCTGTTCCAGGCCGCAGTACATTTAGTGCTGTGCTTTGTGTCCGGGAGGCAGTGGAGCAGGGCAGGGCTGGTAACTGGAAGGGGTACTTGCTGTCCTTGGATCAGGCAAAAGCGTTTGATCGGGTTAACCACGAGTACCTCTGGTCTGTCCTTCTGAGGTATGGCCTGCCGGGGGAGTTTGTCAATTGGCTGAAAGTTTTGTACGCAGGGGCAGAGAGTTTCCCGCTTGTGAACGGTTGGATTGGCCGCTCTTTTGAGGTCGGGTCTGGTGTTCGCCAGGGTTGTCCTCTGAGCCCACTTTTATACGTGTTCGCGATTGACCCATTCCTTAGGAGGGTTGATCGTGGGCCGTTGGTGGGAGTCGGGATGGATCGGGCAGCACCGGAAGCCACTCTAAGGGTGGTAGCGTATGCTGATGATGTCACCGTTTTCGTGTCCTCGGGAGGGGAGGCGCAATGGGTGATGTCAGAGGTTGACCGCTACTCAGAGGCTTCTGGGTCCAAGATCAACCGGGATAAGTGTGAGAGTCTCTGGCTGGGAGAGGGAGGTCCAGGCTTTGATCTCCCGGACACTCTTCCAGGGCCCCAGGACTCTGCCAAAGTTCTCGGCATCGAATTTGGCCAGGGGGATTACCCCATGCAAAACTGGGACGGCAGGCTTAAGATCGCCGCTCAGAAGGTGGACCAGTGGAAGGGTTGGTCTTTGACCCTCAGAGAAAGGGTTAACCTGATTAAAACCTACATGCTCCCATTGCTGATATATCTGGGCAGTCTGTGCATGTTGCCAGAGCCCCTCTGGACTCGGGTCTACAGTCTGTTCTTCCAGCTGTTATGGGGGAATAGGCTGAACCTTATCAAGAGGGAGATTACTTACCGCACGAGGAGACAAGGAGGGTTGTGTATGGTCAACCCTGTGGTGTTCCTAGTGAATACCTTTCTTAAGATCAATGTAGCAAACCTCTGGAAAGAGAGGGCTCCTCCGTGGGTATACTCCTGTAGGGGATGGTTTCGGCCTTTCTTCCAGGAATGGGAGACAGGAGGGCAAGTGAAGGATCTCCGTACACCGCATGGGCATCTTCCGGCTTACGCTACCCCGGTTCTGAAGGTGATTCGCCGGTGGGGTCTGGGAATGTGGGAGATCAGGACCATGTCGAGGAAGCTCCTTGACAAGAGGGTTCTGTTGACCCATTTCCAGAAGCCTCTGGCCCTCAGGGATTGCCCAAGTCGGGATCTGGGGGTGGGTTTGAGTTTATTGAATTCCATCAGGATCCCCTTGAAGTTTTGGGACGTGACTTGGCGCTGCTTCCATGGAAAGCTGTGTGTGAGGGACAATCTGAAGTGTAGGAGCTCTGAGGAAAGGGGTTGTCCCCGGGAGGAGTGCGGTGGCCTGCTGGAGAGCATGGACCACTTCCTGCTTCAGTGCCCCTTTAACACAGAGGTGTACAGCCGGGTGGGCGCTTCCATCCATTGGCCCGGGTTGGCCGGTCTCTCCTATGCGGAGTGGGCCTATGGAGCATTCAGAGGCCTGGGTGGCCGGGACCGATGCACGTTATTCCTAGTCAGTCTAGCGGTCAGGTACCACACGTGGAACGCACGGTGCTTAGTTTCGACGCAGCGTAAAATCCTCCCGGTGGATGAGGTGGTTAGGAACATTCTGGGTGACCTGGTGAAGGTGCGCTCTCTGGAGTATGAGAGGCTGGGCACGGGGAGGGCCTCTCTCCTTTGGAGGGGGTTCTCCTTTAGTGTCCCTTAGTCTGTCATCTCCACTCCTGGTGTTGGGGCTGATGCTGCACAGTAGATTTTTGTTTTGTATCTGAGCGTGTAGTGATGTAGGGCTTGCAGGCGCCGAACCTGGGCTTTATGTGGTTTGGTTTTGTTATGTTGATTTGTTTAATGTGTTTGTATCTTGTGTACAGTGTGTATTTATGTAGTTATAGTTCTTGTGTATATAGGCTGGTTGGTTTTGGGGTGTTGGTGTTAGGGTGTTAGGTTGGGAGGGGGGTGGACGGGATTTGGACTATAAGATCCTGGGCACTGGTCTGGACTATATAGCGCAAACTTTGGACGTTAGACCAGTGTCTGGGTGGGAGGGTGATGGGCGTGGGATTTAGTTAGTTATATTTAATGTTTTTATTTCCTGTTTTATGTCTTTTTTTTGCTGTGTATTCTTTAGTTATTTATGGGAAAAAAAAAAAATATATATATATTAAAAAAAAAAAAAATTAGGTGGTGGGACTGTGTGAGGGTTTTGGTTGTTCTCATGCTGAGTGTGTGGTGAGTGTGTGTGGCTAGGCCAGGAGGTTTTGTAAGTTTATTTTTGATTGTATTTGTTGTACACAGTGACGTCTATGGCACAGTTCAGACACTGCTCATCTCTCACCAGTGTTCCCAGGGCGCCAGCAGCGTTCATTACGGATTCTGCGTCCTCCCACAGTAGCATGGCTCCCAGTCTCCCCAGCAGATCCCAGTCTGTCGCTCTTTCTGCCAAATTCACCAACATGTCAGCTACTACGGGGTCTTCGGCCACGGTGCCAAGAATGTAGGCGACATTACTGCAGAGCCTGCAGGGACAGGAGTCAGGACTTATTACACACAGTATACAGCGCTATATACTGCCTATAATGTAGCAGCTGTCAGGACGGGTTATAGCCAGCACCCCCAGGTCATGTCATAGGGGGCCCATTATTACTGTGTGCCCAGGATCAGGCACAGCGGATGTAGGGACAGGGAGTCCGGCTCCGCTTGCCAGTTACTGGGGAAACACTTCTGTAAGCAAACGGAGACTTGTGGAGCCAGGAATGGAGCACTGCCAGCAGCACGTGGACTACACACAGCAGCCATGTAAACAACACAGAAACCGCAGAGACTACTCACTAATCCCTGGCTGTACAGTAATAACAACACAACACAGGACCCAGGGGAATGGAAAAGAACTGGACTATAGCAAGTACAGAGTATGCATGTGATCATACAGCCAGTGTTATGTATTGTCCCTGGAGAGATGTGTAATGAGACCTCACACTGCTGTGCTCTGTGCTCTCTGCAGCCAGTGTTATGTATTATCCCTGGAGAGATGTGTAATCAGACCTCACACTGCTGTGCTCTGTGCAGCCAGTGTTATGTATTGTCCCTGGAGAGATGTGTAAAGTCAGACCTCCACTGCTGTGCTCTGGTGCTTCTGGCAGCCATGTTTTATGTATTGTCCCTGGAGAGATTGGTAATCAGACCTCACACTGCTGTGCTCTGTGCTCTCTGCAGCCCGTGTTTGTATTTCCCTGGAGATATTTGTAGCAGACCTCACACTGCTGTGCTTCTGTCTCTCTGCAGCCAGTGTTATGTGATTATCCCTGAAGATGTGTATCAACGCTCACCTGCTGTGCTCTTTGCAGCCAGTGTTATGTATTGTCCTGGAAGATGTGTAATCAGACGCACACGCTTGCTCTGTGCTCTCTGCAAGCCAGTGTTAGGTTATTGTCCCCTGGAGAGATGTTAATCAGACCTCACACTGGTGCCCCTGTGCCCTCTGCAGCCCAGCGTTATGTATTGGTCCCTGGAAGATTGTGGTATCAACCTCACACTCTGTGCTCGGTGCTCTCTTGAGCAGTGTTATGTACTGTCCCTGGAGAGATGGTGTAATCAGACCTCATCACTGCTGTGCTCTCTGCACCGTGTCTGTTTGTCCCTGGATAGATGTGTCTCAGACCTCACACTGCCTGTACGCCTGCTCTCTTGCAGCCATGTTATGTATTGTCCCTGAGAGATGTGTATGAACCTCACCTGCTGTGTCTGTGCTCTTGCAGCCATGTGTATGTATTGTCCTGAGAGATGTGTATCGACCTCACACTGCTGGCTCTGTGCTCTCTGCAGCCCGTGTTATGTATGTCCCTGGAAGATGTGTACTCAGACCTCACACTGCTGTGCTCTGTGCTCTCTAGCAGCCAGTGTTTGTATGTCTCGAGAGATTGTAATAATACCTCACACTGCTTCTGGTCTCTGTGCTCTCTTCAGCCAGTGTTATGTATTGTCCCGGAGAGGTGTGTCATCAGACCTCACACTGCTGTGCTCTGTGCTCTCGTGCAGCCAGTGTTATGTTATTGTCCCTGGAGAATGTTGTAACCGACCTCACACTGCTGTGCCCTGGTGCCCCTCTGCAGCCAGCCTTAGTATGTGTCCTGGATAGATTTTGAATCACCTCACACTAGCTTGTGCGCTGTTGCTCTCTCACCAGTGTTTATATAGGTGTTTAATAATAAATTAAATAAAAGCTGGTTAGTGGGCACATTTAATTGTTAAATAATTGTATGACTAATAATGTATATATAATAGACTCGTGTACTGTGGGTGGGGGTGGGACTGGGGACTGCGGACTGGGTAGGGGGGCTTGTGTTGGTCCCTGAGAGATGTAATCATACCTACACTGCTGTCCTCTGCCGCCAGTGTTATGTATTGGTCCCTGAGAGATGTGTAATCAGACCTCACACCTGCTGTGCTCTGTGCTCTCTGCAGCCATGTATTATTTCCCTGGAGAGATGTTGTAAATCATACCTCACACGCTGTGCTCTGTGCTCTCTGTCAGCCATGTTTTATTGTCTCTGAGAGGAGTGTAATAATACCTCACACTGCTGTGCCTCTGTGCTCTCTGCAGCAGTGTTATTATTGTCCGGTAGAGAATGTGTCCTCATACTCACACTACTGCTGTCTCTGTGCTTCTCTGCAGCCGTGTTATGTATTGTCCCTGGAGAATGTGTAATCAACCTCACACTGCTGTTTTGCTCTGTGGCTCTCTGCAATCCAGTTTTATGTATTGTCCCTGGAGGATGTGTAGCAGCACTCACACTGCTGTATCCCTGTGCCCTCTGCAGCCACTTATGTATTGTCCTGATAGATGTTAATCAACCTCACACTGCTGGTCTCTGTGCCTCCTGCAGCCCATTGGTTATGTACTGTCGCCTGGAGAGATTGAATCAGACCTCACACTGCTGGTTTCTCTGCAGCCAGTGTTTGTATTGTCCCTGGAGAGATGTGTAATAACCTCACACTGCTGTGGCTCTGTGCTCTCCTGCAGCCAGTGTTAGTATTCCCCTGGAGAGATGTGGGTGATCAGGAACGTCTCCCACTCTCTCTGTGCTCTCGTGCACAGTTTATGTATGTCCCTGAGAGATTGTCAATTCACACCTCACACTGCTGTCAGCTCCTGGGCTCACTGCACCAGTGTTAATGTATTGTCCCTGGAGAGATGTGGGTAATCGACCTCCCTGCTGTCTCGTGGCCTCTCTGCAAGGCCAGTGTTCTAGTATTGCCCTGGAGAGATTCGTAATCAGTACCTCACACTGCTGTTCTTGTGGCTGTCTCTGCAACGCCAGTTGGTTATGTCATTACCCTGGAGAAGAGGTATCATCAGACCGTCGACACTGGTTCCGTGCTGTGCAGGCCAGCGTTATTATAGTCCTGGAAGATTGTAATCAGACCTCACACTGCGGCATCTGTGCTCTCCTTGCAGCCAGGTTGATTATGGTCTCCTGAGAGATGTGTATATAGTACCTCACATGGCCGTGTGCCCTGGTGCCTCTGCAGAGCCACGGTTTTGTATTGTCCCTGGAAGATGTGTAATCAACCTCACCGACCTGGGCTCGTGCTCTGTGCGTCTCTGCAGGCTCATTGTTAATGTATCTGTCCCCTGGACGATATGTGTAATCAGACTCACATAACTGCTGTGCTGTGCATCCTTCAGCCTAGGTAGTAATTGTCCCGGATAGATGTGTAATCAGACCTCACACGCTGCTGTGGCTCTCGCTCGTCTGCACCAGTGTATGTATTGTCCCTGGAGAGAATGTGTAATGAACGCACACTGCTGTGCTCTGTGCTCTCTGCACCAGTGTTATTATTGTCCCTGGAGAATGTGTAATCAGACCTCGACACGCTGTGCCTCCTGGCCTCTCTGCAGCCAGTGGTTATGTAGGTCCCTGGGGGTGTATCAACCTCAAGCACTGCTGTGCTCTTCTGCCATTGGTCTCTCTGCAGCCCATGTTATTTAAGTCCTGGGAGATTGTTAATCAGATCCTCCACTGCTGTGCTCCTGTGCTCTCTGCAGCCAGTTGTTTTGTATTGTCCCTGGAGAGAGTGTGTACATCAGACCCTCACACTGCTTGTGCTCTGTGCTCTCTTAGCCAGTGTTATGTATTGGTCCTGGAGAGATGTGTAATCAGACTCACACATGCTGTGCTTCCTGTGCCGCTGCTGCAGCAGTTATGTATTCTCCCTGTAGTAGATGTGTATCAGTACCTCACACTGCCACTGCGGCTCTGTCTCTTGCAAGCCGTTTTATGTAATGTCTCTGAGAGATGTGAATAATAACCGACTCACAAGCTGCTGGTTGGCTCTCGCTGCAGCCCATTGTTAGTTATTTCCCTGAGAATTGTAATCAGACCTCACACATGCTGTGCTCTGTGCTCTCTGTCAGGCAGTGTATGTATTGGTCCCTGGAGAATGTTGTAATGCAGCCTCACACTGCTGTGCTCCTGGTGCTCTCTGCAGCCAGTGTTATGTATTGTCTCCCCCTGGAGAGATTGTAATCAAACCTCCACTGCGTGCTCTGGTGCTCTCTGGCAGCCAGTGTTATGTATTGTGCCCTGGGAGTTGTAACCTCAACTCACACTGCTGTGCTCTGTGCTCCTCTGCAAGTGTTTATGTATTTTCCCTGGTAGAGATGTGTTCAGAACCTCACACATGCTGTGCTCTGTGCTCTCGACAGATCCAGTGTTTGTTTGTCCCTGGAGAGATGTGTAATCAGACCTCACACTGCTGTGCTCCCTGTGCTCCTCGCAGCCAGTTTTATGTAATGGTCCCTGAAGATGTGTATCAGACCTCACACTTGGCGTGCATCTGTGCTCGCCTTGCAGACCAGTGGTTATGTATGTCCCTGAGAATGTGTAATCAGACCTCACACTGCTGTGCTCTGTGCTCTCTGCACCTGTTATGATTGTTCCCTGGAGAGATGTTAATCAACCTCACAATGCTGTGCTCTGTTCTCTCTTCAGCCCAGTGTTATGTATTGTCTCTGAGAGATGTGTATAATACCTCACTCTGTGCTCTGTCTCTCTGCATAGCCCGTGTTATGTATTGGTCCCTGGAGAGATGTGTAAATCAGACCTCACACGCTGGCTTCTGTGCTCCTGCGAGCCAGTGTTCTGTATTGCCCTGGAAGAATGTGTAATCATCACTCACACTCTGGCTGTGCCCGGTGCCCTCTGCAGCCCAGCGTTATGTATTGTCCCGGAGAGATGTGTAATCGACCTCACACTGCTGTGCTCTTCTGCAGCCATGTTTATGTATTGTCCCTGGAGAGATGTGGAATCATACCTCCCACGGCTGTGCTCTTGGCTCCTGAAGCCAGTGTTTTATGTTTATTGTCCCTGGAGAGATGTAATCAGACTCGACAAATGCTGTCTCTGTGCCTCTGCAGCCCTTTATGTATTGTCCTGGAGAGATATGTAATCAGACCTCGACCACTGCTGTGCTCTGATAACAGCTGTAGCAGATAGGGCACAGGGGAGGGGCGCCGTTTCTGACCGATATCAGATCCATATGGTTCTGTGTCCGTCCTGTGTTGAGCCAGTTTGTGTCAGGCTCTGGGAGTTGTAGTAAGCGGACTAAGGGCTAACTAGATCATGTTGGCGAACCTATGGCCCTGGTGCCGAAGGGCCACTCGATCCCTCTTGGTGGGGCACCCAGGCCATCACCCCAGCATGCAGTTCACCAGAACAGAACTCAACGAATCTTCCTGCAGAATCTTCCTACAAGGATAATGAATTTGCCCTCCTCCTTTCAACTGCGTTGTGTTTTTTAGAGGAGGCTGAACGATTGAACTTGTCAAAGACAAGGAGAAATAATTGCTGTGGCGGCACTTTGGCAATAAATCAGTTGGCTTTTGGTTAAAATTTGGCCTCAGGCTCTAAAAGGCTTCGCCATCACGTCTATAGAACACACAGCTATCAAAATGACCTGAAATACAATTAAGGAATAAAACAGTGTCCATTTTCCCTGATGGCTGTGGGCGGGATGTGTTTGGCTTCTCCCTTTGAGTTTTTGGGCTGGTGCTGAGGATCTGTCATGCTCCTGATGTTTACCCTGCGGAATGTATTATGTTGGCAGCCATTATCTCTTATCCCCCCGGCTGTCCTTGTTTACACTCACTGCGCTGTCTATTAATTCCCGAAACCCTGGTAATAGACCTGAGTGTAAACGCGCCTGCTGGCAGCTACTGGGCACTGAGCGTCAGTCTGTATGTATGTGGCTGATTACAATGGGCGATGGTAACTTTATATCCGGATAATGTGCTCCTTTATGTACTTACCTCGAGGGCACCTACCAATTAAATTACAATGGCCTGTGGGGGTGGTTAGCCAGAGGTTTACTCTCCGGTCATCCTTTTGATGCGCCATATGTTCGTTATATTTAGGGCTTCTGCTGTTGGTCCCATCGTCGAGAATACGGGACAGTAGTCCCTGTGGGGCAGTGGGCTGTTTGATGCTCCAGTTTTTCCTCTCCCTTTACGTCATCACCGATGTCGGGAGTATTGGGGCACAGCCATATACTGCAGTACTCTACGCGTACAATAGTGCTGTGCAAGGGAATTTGTGGGTTGTTGAACGACAGTTTACCTCTCCGGTCATCCTTTTATGCACCAGTATGTGTATTATTAGGCAACGCGTGTCCATGCAGTAGTGCTGTTGGGGCACTGTGGGGTTGTTTGAAGCTACAGTTTTACTCTCCGGTCATCCTTTTTATCACATATGTCGGTATATTAGGGCACCGCCTATACTGCAGTACATAATACCGTACAATAGTGGCTATGCAGGAATTGTGGGTTGTTTTGGAAAAAAAAAAAAAAGCCCCCCCTTAACAAAGGTTTACTCTCATTTATGTCAGCGCCATTATTCGGTATTATTGGGCACGGCCACTCTGTGCATGGATAATACAGAACCGTTTACTCTCTCCGGGTCATCCTTTTATGCACCATTTCGTGTATTATTAGGGCTTACTTAACGTACATTAGGGGTGCAGGAGCTTGCACAGGGCCTGCCATGTCTGATCACACGTTGATCCTTTATCACGCCTCCAGCAGCTCCTCCCATTGACTCTGTACCTGGTCCATCACAGGCCACCTCCTGCACCTCGTCCGGCAGCGGGAAGGAGCGGGGACCATAGGGTGTCCATTACAGGGTCTGGATTGTTACTTCTTCTGTCCACCATGAGGAGCCTGAACATAGGGAGATACAGGGTGAGAAGACGGGAGTATATAGCTACAGGCGTATTTCACCTCATATAGTCCTATGTAATAAGGAGAATCCCCATGTATGAATATGCCATATAAACTAAACACCCATTATAAAGTCAGGGGTTGGCTATTCCTTCCAACCCCCTCTAAACATGCCCACTCACTCATCATTCAATAGGATAGAGTAACATCTCAGGAGACATATAATTGCCGGCCGTACACAACCATGATATATGACATATGGAACTGTATCCTGTATTATTTATCACTAGGATGTGGATCATGATTATATATCACTAGAGGCATGGAGTCCCGTCCTGAAATCTGGGCACCGATACGGGATTTCACGGAGCGACCACAGCCGCCATATCCTTGGGGGGTGGCAGGGTATCATCCATTCATTGTGCCGTCCCTCAGCCTCATGTACTGTATCTAGTACAAGTACCAGGGGATCTATGTACAATCCTTTAAAAATCCAAAATCAAAAGAGCACCAGTCAATCTATTTAATTTTTTCGGGGAGTCCAAGTTGAAGCGTCGTCTCCTGCTTCCGATTTTGTTGAAATTCGTCATTTTGAGCGAAAAGTATTGAAGATTTTCTGGATTTTTGGATTAAGGGACTGTCCCATGTATTTTGTTGTTGGGGGGGGTTTGCGGCGATGGATAGACGGCAGAGCCCCTACCTGCGGTCGCGCCGTCCTCAGCGTCTAGTGGCTCGGCTACCGTCTCTGTCTTTGGAGGTTTGGTTTTGTTTACAAGGATAATGAGTTTACTACTTTGCTTCTCCAATCATCGGTGAGCGGCTTCCTCCGGGAGGACTCTGTTCCCCACCCCAAATAGCGCTGCTGCCCTCCCACTGCAGCCACAACAACTCCATCCCAAGCCTTTGTTGATACAACTGTATCAACTGTTCTTAATCTTAAAATCCACCCTCAAAACGTATTTGTCACCCAGCTTTCCCCAACTCCTGAATCAAAAATATAAAGAAACACTACAAACCTTATAGGAAAAAAACATTTTTGAAGTCTTCTTAAACAGTGCCCCCCTCCTGTCCATGTGTGTCTGTTTATCGCAGCTCTTTTCCCTGCCGCAATACCAGACACAACCTGTTCCATGGAGGCGGCGCTGTCTCCGGTTTGCAGAATTTGTACTTTTTGCGATATTCCCCCAGAAAATCCGTTAGCTATTCTGCGGTGTGAACATCCTCATGGCAGTTCTGGTTCGGTCAGGTCCACTGATACAGAAATAGAGTTTTAAGAGATTTAGATGAATAATAATCCTTTGCCCTCTCGGCCCTTGGTGTCTATGGGTCACTGACCATGCAGGTTTTCATCTCTTACAAATAGCACCCCATCCAAACTTTCCAGCCCCCTATTGTTAAAGGATTTTAAGTGTTAACCCCGCCGTCCCCCTCCTCCCATGTGCAGAGCCACTCCCATCATTTCTTGACTCCTCCTGCTTCCATGAAAGCCTTAAGCCCAGCAATGACGCGAGCTGGTTCCCCTTGTGCACTACAGCCATGCCACCACGATACCTTTGCCTCACCAGGATACGACTGGCCCAGCACCAGGATACAGTATGATGCCCACCTACCTCTGGGTCATGGATGCGGCTCATGTTTTTGTAGAGATATTAACCCTTTTGGCTTTCCTAGTCCATGTTGCATCGATCCGCAAAAATAGTGCACAGAAGTAATGAAATCGAATCTTTAGGCGATACAATGTATCACAGAATGATGGTATCACAATGACCCTAAATTTAAGGTCACCAGTCATGTGCCATAAACCTGGATGCCGTATATGGGGTTAATGGGGGTCTGTTACGGTGGTTGACCACCCTCTCATATGGATAAGTGGACAATCCCTTTAATTAGCAGGCACTATGATGAAGCTGGATTAGGGTCAAGCTCTCAGGTCTGTCATGTAAAGACCCCCACCAATCTTTGTCCGCCCTTTGTCTATAGAGGCACTGCAGATCACACGCGCGGGGCTCATTATTAGTTATTGTTGTTAATGTCCATCTTTGTATAACTTGTTATTTCTATATTAATAACTAAAGCTTGGTTTTTGTCAATAGCTCCTCTTGTCTAGAACTACATATTAACGCTTTCAGGGCAAATGCGTTTTATATTCTAGCTTTACAGTGTGATAGGTTCAAGGGATTTGGTCTGGGGGTCCTCTTGTTACAGGAATTGGTCCTGGTGGCGGTCTCTATTTTTTTTATGAGGGGATTTGGTCTGGGGTCTCATTGCTTCAGGGGGGGTTTGGTCTGGGGTCTCCATTGCTCAGGCTGTTTTGTCTGGGGTCCTCTTGCTCGCGGTGTTGGTCTGGGGTCTCCATTGCTCCGGTTTTGGTCTGTGGTCTCATTGCTCCTCAGCGCAGCCGTTTTGGGTCTGGGGTCTCATTGCTCAGCAGTTTTGGTCTGGGGTCTCATTGCTCAGCGGTTTTGGTCTGGGGTCTCATTGCTCAGCGGTTTTGGTCTGGGGCTCATTGCTCAGCGGTTTTAGTCTGGGGTCTCATTGCTCAGGGGGTTTGGTCTGGGGTCTCATTGCTCAGCGGTTTTGGTCTGGGGTCTCATTGCTCAGCGGTTTTGGTCTGGGGTCTCATTGCTCAGCGGTTTTGGTCTTGGGGTCTCATTGCTCAGGGGTTTTGGTCTGGGGTCTCATTGCTCAGGGGTTTTGGTCTGGGGGTCTCATTGCTCAGGGGTTTTGGTCTGGGGTCTCATTGCTCAGCGGTTTTGGTCTGGGGGTCTCATGACTCAGCAGGTTGTAAGGCTGGGGTCTCTTGCTCAGAGAGGTTTTGGTCGGGACGTCTTATGGCTCAGGGGTGTTTGGTCTGGGGGGCTATCTCATTGCTCACATGGGTTTGGTCTGGGGTCTCATGCTCAGGGGTTTTTGTCTGGGTCCTCATGCTCAGCGGTTTTAGTCTGGGGTCTCATTGCTCAGGGGGTTTGGTCTGGAAGTCTTATTGCTCAGGGGGTTTGGTCTGGAAGTCTTATTGCTCAGGGGGTTTGGTCTGGGGTCTCATTGCTCAGGGGTTTTGGTCTGGGGTCTCATTGCTCTATTGTTTAGGGGTTTCAGAGTCGAGACTGCAAGACTGTGTCGGGGTCTAGGTATCCATTCACAATTCTGATGGATGGTCTACATCGTACTTGTGCCTTCTCTTCTCTTTTCTCTATGGGGGTTCTGTATATGTTGGGGATGTGTCCCTGTATAATGGATTGGTGCGTTGATTTGGGGTTTGGATTATTTTGATCTGTGCCTTTTTATTTAGTAATTTGATCCATGTTCTTATCTTCCTTTTTGTCTCTGTATAGTGGTGACTAATGGTAATGACGTGTGGAGAGACGGACCCCGTAGAGGATGCCCTAGGAACTGGGTAAGGTGAGGCCAGGGGCTTTGTTATAGAGTATCCAATTGGTCTGAGGACATATTTTCATCGATCCATTCTTCATCCTAGTCATGTGACACGGATACATCATCTCCCAGAGATAAGTGATATTGTTACAGAGTGACATCATTCCGGCACCTGACGATTTCCTACATTGGGACTTTGTATTTTTATAGACGCGTTCGTAACGGACATCACGCAGCTGGTGGACAAACTACTAAATTTCTTTATGTTTCTCACCTCTTGGTATGAAGGGTATAAATGATCTGTTTGGGACACTGGATAATTGGGTTGGGGGGATTGTCTACCTATAGGAAAAGTTTCATACAGCGCCCCAGTCCTGACGTGCAGGGCAGCATTGCCCACACTGACCTTCCAGGGGGGATCTGGTAAAGTGACCCCTGGACCTACTGAACTCCCAATCTCAGAGGCCGGGCGCAGTGCATGAGGTGTTATTCCTTGTCCAGATTGTGTGAGGGCTTAGAGGCGCAACTAAAAGCACTGTCATCCATTTATACTACTCCTATCTACTGCTTCAATGCCTCTACAATCTATGTATACATGGTAACAAGGCCATTTCTTTGTGAGCTCATGGATGCCACATATATAATGTATAAAATCATTAATTATCAACATACTATGGAATAAAACTATAACGGACAGCAGAGCTGCATTCAAATTCTGCTTCTTGCTGCCCTCTGCTTGGTGAAGGAGTCTATATAGTTATTTTTGCCCGATGCTGTTGTCAATTGGATCTTGTGTATGCAGCTCTGGAGTGTTTTTTTTGGACTAGAGTAAAAGCGCAAATACAATATTAATGTAATTTCAGCTCGGGATGGCAGCGGCTGCTGCTTCCCGCCAGTCCCGTGAAGCAATCCCAAGGAACCATCTCTGCTCATTCCTCCAGGATATAGAACAATTCCATTTTTTTTGGTGTCTGAAGGTGTGTTGACGTCCAAATGGCTGCTATTGTGGCTCCACAACCTGGACTGTTTCCGTGCAGTGATCTCCCTGCTTTTCTACCGAGAGCTTTGTATTTGCCCTTCGGATCCTGGAAAGATGGGGACATTTGCGGGCCCCGATAATAGCAGCAGCTCTACATGCCCGCTTTCCCCTGGAACAGAAATAGCTGAACCTTCAGCAAATTTTTTTTCTATTTTCTGTGTGTTGCAGATGTCGACCCTCGAAAAAGGGTTTAGGGGGGTCGCAGCGCGGTGAAGAAGAGACTCCAGGAAATCCTCATTAATCCCGGCTCTAAGCGTATATCATGTCTCGTGTCCTTTACATTCACATAGGGGGGCTCATAACTAAAGGGAAAGTCTGTGTGCAACCTGCTGGAAAGAATGGCGTGCTTCTTCTGGTTGTGAGTTTATGGGTCTATGTGTATACCACACTCCACCGGGATGTACTAAGAACTGTGCAGTGTGTACATGTGCTTTGACCTGTGTATTGGCAGGGGCGCCAATTCAGGATTTGGGCACACTTTCTTCATGATCGGGTGCCCACCTGCACTGCCCGGACAAGATTGCGCCATGTTTTGGTGCACCTTTTACCCCTTAACGCGGTACATGGAAGGTATGAAGAGGCTCACGGCTGAGCCGTGACCATGTAATGAATGAGCTGCAAAAAATCCATATATTGCAATACAGAAGTATTCTACAGAAGTAGTCTCCGAAGTATTCCCAGTAATGGTATGACAATCTGACCATCTAGGATTATGTACCCTAGATGGTCTAAGAAATAGTGAAAAAAAAAAAAAGTAAAAAAGTGTAAGAAAAAAAATTACTACAATATTAAATTCAAATCACCCCCCTTTCCCAAACTGATATAAACTAATAACAGGAAAAAGCACAAACGAATAAGTTATATCGCCGCTCCCAAATGCCCGATCTATCAAAATATTAAAACCTTACGCCGGCGGGGAACCTCCGAGCGGGAAATATCGCCAATGTCCTAAATGCGACTTTTACAAAAACACCTGTTTTACATCACATAAAAAAGTAAATAAAAAATTTCAAAATGTCTCCAGACCCGCAAATGATAGCACTGAAACTGCCTCATTTCGCAAAAAAGACCCCTCCCCCACCTCCGTGCGCCAAGTATGAAAAAGTTAGTTATGCGTCACAATGGACACACATGCTTTAAAATTTTTGAAAATTTATTAAACACATGAACCTATATAAATTTCGGATCACCGCCGATCGCAAAAGCACGAACCAAGAATACAGCGAGGGGTTATTGGAGCGCACAGTCAAAGTGTGTAAAACTGAGCCACAAGAACAGTACCGTCCTGTTAAAATAAATACATTAACGGGAAGTAAAATTTGTTATTGCGCGCACAAATAGCCCACACAGGTCTGTACACGGAAAATGAGAAAGTTATGACTTTTGGGAAGGGAGAGTGTGCGAAATTGAGCGAAAAAACCCACGTCCTTAGGTTCACATGGGGCCGCATGACACATTTCTGTCGGACCTGGCAGAATAAATCTGGCGCCGTCGACTGTGCACCAGAAACGCCCGTTACATGCAGAAGTTGGGTCGACAAGGAATAGCGTCAGCGCCGCGCCACGGAACGTGTGTGCAACGGCAGATGGTAGCCGCGACACCTCTTAAGGAACGCACCATTTACAGCTTAAGGCTCAGCCCCATTTTTTTTGGATTCTGCGACCTGCGTCCTTATATGGTTATAACGTTGAAACACTGTACCCCTTCAAAACGATTTCGGAATGTTTGTGCCATTTCTCACATGTGCCTTCATTTTATACGTGTAAATTGTACTGAAATGTTACATATTCAACATCAAAACCCCCGATATAACCAACCCCCCTCAACCTATCACAAACGCTTTTAGGAGATTGTTAACACCCTTGGAGATCTTCATAGTAATTACATCAATGGAGGTGAACATTTAGAATGGTCAAATTGTGCCGGTTATACCTTCATTAGCCCGAAAATGTACCATCCAAAAGATAAAAGAAAAACCCACCATAAAAATTTTTCAGCATTTCTCTCCCGTACAAGACCCCCACATGTGGACTTACATTGTTTATGGGGGCAAACAGCGGGCGCAGCCAGGAAGAGCCACCCTGCGCTGCCACGATTTATTTCCGCATTGGCCCCTTTGGTAGGGCTAATAAATTTTACCTTTTCGTATGTGATGGAATTTTTTTTTTGGGAAATTCAGGAACTTTGTTTGAGTCAGAGTAAAAAGCATCAATTCTGTATTGGATTTTTTTAATTTTTTTTTTTTTTGATGTTTACCGTATAGCCTAAGCCTATGGCAGGGATGGCAAACCTTTTACGGGCCGAGTGGCCCAAAAGTACCCCCAAAACCCCCCTTATTATCGGTGAGGTGCCAATCAAAATAAACTTACTGGCCCCCTTCCCTTGTTGGGTGGGGGGGGGGGGGGGGGGGGGGTTTTTCGTCAACAACCATTTGGCCTCCTGAGGACAGCAACACAGTCGAATATGGAAAATTTGCAATCATTTCGCTTCTTTCCACGTCCCTCGTGACTTAGGCCAGCAGCAGTCTCCAAAGATAATTCGGCCCTGTCTATTTATTCTCCTTATTCTCCCTCTCCTACCGTCCCAATAGTGAAGTAGTATCAAATATGACGCGGACACATTTTAGTTGCGTGAACTGGCCGGAAATTCTTTAGTCCTGTCTGGTGCGCTGAGCGATGGCCCGGGCCCACAGAAAGGGCTCCGAGTGCCGCCTCTGGCCCTGCCATAGGTTCGCCACACCACTGTTCTATGGGGATTCAGACTTAGATAATTTTTCTATGTTTTACTAGATTTGCCAAAGAAAACCTATGTGGGGACAAATCTATCATGTTGCATTGGCGTCTTCCAAGTGCATAAAAATTTTACTTTTGTTGGGCTGCGAGCTGGTTGTTTGGTCTGGTTGTTTTTGCGGGACATGTTGTACTTGCACAGTATCGTGTCTGGATACATATGTTTTTTTGATCACTTTTTCTTGCATTTTGTTGTGGTTCAAAGGTAAAATCCCAATTTTGGCAGGTTTTTTAATGGTTTGTTTCTTTGTTTTTACAAAGCGTTTATCTGCTGGTTCATAATGATATAATTATCTTCTATACTGGTTGTATGGGACGCGGTTATCTTATATGGTGGAGTGGTGGTTAACGATTTAGACTTTTTTTTTGTGGGTATATGTCTCTTTATATGTTATGGGTTTGCGGCCTTTTTAATATTAATTTGTTTTATGTTTTTGAAACTTGTTTTCAATTTTTTTTTACTGTGTCCACATGGGACATCATCCCCGATTGCTTGTTCCTGTGATCCTGCAATACTTATTATGGCAGGATAAAGCAGTGTCCCCATGCACATGCATAGACGCCATCTTACAGCACTGCCTACAGCGATCGGACCCCAGGGGTGCCATAGCAGCAACGATCAGATGGCACTGGGGGGGGGGGGGGGGGGCTGGGGTTTGGGGGGTGTTGGTGCATTGTGGGCGTAAGATCCCCCAAAGGCAAGTTAAATGCTGACCGCGGCATTTACCGGGTTAAGCACCTGCGATCGGAGCCCACTTGTTATAGCCGGCACCCAGTGTGTTCCGATGCCGGTTCGGCTCAGATCTTGAGGTGAACCGGCATCAGCTCTCGGATGCAGAGCGGAAAGGGGTTAAAGACCTGTACAAGCAGTTTGCACTGAAAAGAACGAACAAAGTCTGGCAGAAAACGGCGCAACCGACTTAAAGCAAATTTGGCCCATAAAGTCTGTATTCTATATAATCTAGTTCTATATGCTATATGTTCTATAAAGAACTATATCTATATGTCTATTTTCTATAAAAGACTATATCTTATGTCAGGTTCTATAAAAGACTATATTCTATATGTCTATGTTCCTATAAAATACATATTCTAGACTGTCTATGTGCTTAAAAGAACTATATTCTAGATGGTTCTAGTGCTATAAAAGACTATATTCTATATGTCTATGTTCTATAAAAGACTATATTCTATATGTCTATGTTCTATAAAAGACTATATTCTATATGTCTATGTTCTATAAAAGACTATATTCTATATGTCTATGTTCTATAAAAGACTATATTCTTAAAAAAATTTGGGGTTTTCCCCCCCCTAATGTTCTTAAAATACATCTTCTTATGTCCTATTTTCTATAAAACTATATTCTAATAGGTCTCTGTTTCTATAAAAGACTATTTCTTGGTAAGTCGTGTTCCATGGAGTCTATATGTCCTCCTTCCTTTACCTCAGGCTGCACTTAGAAACTGGACGTCACAACGATACTAACAGCAAACCTGAGCTGTCGTGTATAGCAAAAGAGGCCAAAGGTCGAGTTTGAGAATTCCTAAAGCGTGTGCAGGAGAGGTCTCCAATCTTAGTCTTGTGGATGAGGGCTCTGGATAAAATGAATATAAGTTGCGAAAGTGAAATTATTATGTTTATTGAGAAACCGTCATAGGACATGTTGTCGTCCAGTAAATCCCACTCAATGAAGTTTTACCAAACAAACCTTTAGTGCTTCCCTAGGGGCAAAGATTTATAAATACACATTTTTTGCAATGGTCATCAAATTGCTCTGACTTTTTTGAAGCTGAGGGCTCACAGAAACTAAATGACTCTTCCAATCTACATTATGTAACTATAAACACGTCTGTTTCTCAGAAACCGCGCGCACACCTATATGCAGTCCATAGTCTGGCCGGCATCACTTTTCGCTAGCCCTAACAATACCAGACAGCCTGCGAACAATTGGGGCCTGTTTCTTGAGAAAAGACATCTTTTTTTTTCTGATATAGCTATCACTGAGAAACCATTAATTTTGTGTGTGATATAATGTTTTAATTTGATATAGGAAGCCTGATCCTGAACGGGAATATACAGAGCCCAACATCATATTCATGTAGTATCACATCAAATCTTGTTACTCTCCACTTCTATTGTAAAAACAACGAGAAAAATTCCCTCACGTGAGTGTGGACATGACTTTTTGGTTTCGAACATGAATGGCGTTCCACCGCCCTGTGAGGAAACCAGTACTGCTGACATGACTTGTAGCAGAGCACCAATCACTCACTTCTCTCATTTTCCCCTAATTGTCCGAGAAAGATGACAGCTGGAATGTGATTGGTGCTATGAACGCTTATCCCACCTCACGTTCTGAGGCCAGTCAGTTTAATTTAATTTTTAATTAAATTAAAATAATGATATCCGATTGTATAATTTTTGTTGTTCTCTGGCGAGTCCCAGTCACAATGACTTTTTGAAATTTTATAATTTACTTTCAGTTTTTACCCAAGAAATAGTTAATAAACTCCATTATGAGAGGACAGGGGTGAAAAAACAACTTCTAAAATACATTTTTTAATAATTTGGCTTTTTGCTACCCAAAGCACATTGTGCTACAAATAATCACCTCTTGTAGCTCAAGTCGATGTGAATGGTGGCTGCTATTTAATGTGTACACCTTCAGAGCTTGAAATCAATGTGAATGACACAGCGGCTGAGTTGTCAGGCAAGAGTCTATAATTTAGGTAGCACTTTATGTCTTTTCTTACAAAGATGGCTGCTATTGATTGTGCATGAGGGGAACGGACAAATTACCAATTCTTCTCTGTAGGCACGGCGGCCATTTTGTTAGCATTCAGTTCAAACATAGCGCTTAAAAGGGGTATTCCCTTTCAGCAAAGTTAATGTTATTGTTTGTATCATGAAAATTTGGCACAATTTTCAAAGATCACTTTCTGTATCGATTCCTCATTTTTTTTTTAGATCGCTCTCTGCTGCTGTCTGTATAGAAACTCTAATTTTGCTGCCAGTGGACAGAAATCTGACCATGGCACACAGGTGCAACGCTTGTTTATAACACACGGATCTCGTGTGCTACGTTGAGCCGTCACCTTTGTGACCATTGTCAATTTCTGGCCATGGCAGTAAACTAGAAGCTTTTGACAGAATAACAGCAAACAAGATCTAAAACCATGAGGATCGATATAAAAATTTTCAAAGATACTTTCTGTAACGTTTCATGAGACAAATAACATTACTTTTGCTGAAATGGAAACCCCTTTAATGACTTCTCATTTCTATAATATAAACTACAAGAGGCTCCCTGTTATACTGTAACCCCATGTTGAGGGAGGGGGGGAGCGGGTGCAGGCCACAATCACTCACTTTTGCAGCGCTGGCAGCCATTTGAGACTTTTTTGTTTCTTGGTAAACAACTGATCTCAAAGACATGGCAAATCTGTAATTCATAAATGAACTTTTTTTAACAGTATTGGCCACTTTCATACTAAAACGGGTACTGGCAAGAGGACAATAATATTTTTTTCATTATTATAGCATGTTTGGGAGTTGTAGTCATACAGTAAATGGTATGGGAAGTCTTAGTGCCATTTTTTATAAAATGAAAAAAAGTAAGGTGTATAAAAATACTATATTTATATGTCCAGACTGATGTTTTTAATGTTTTTTTTTTTTGTTTTTTTTTAATACAACATTTTGAGGACAGTGTGACAATCGTTTCTTAGTTTTCCTCCATAGAATCCATTTTTTTTAAATTGATTTTTTCCTCCTGAAACGTGGGGTAATCCTTTACCATCGGACCCACTTTTGTGCAGGGACCTGCCGTATTACAAGGGAAACTGTACAAGTATTCATACATTGTCATGGGCTTAATATGGAGAGAATTTGCGATGATTTGGGATACAGTATTTAACTAAAATACCATCGGGATTGGTGGGTCCTCTTTATGCATTGTGTGGGGAACCCCTAGAGACAAGGTGTGTACCCCCTGGGCCACACATATCACAGTCCACAACCTAGGATACCTAATCAAAGTCCTTGCCCTGTATGCTCATACTGTCCTTCGTATGATGGAGGTCGCTCGCACTCATTCTGCACAGGAGGATGGATTACTATGTTCACATTTGCGTCTTTCCAGTTTTAGGGCATCTTCTGACCACATCCCTCGGTAAAGAGGATGATCTCGCTGGAGTGGGGCAGTGTACTTGAAAGCTTTCTGCCTCAGCGTTTGCGAGATATCGTATATACCCTTCTCCGGTCCTTGGGGATCTCAACCCTCTGTATTTGTGGCAGCCACAATCGCTTATGTAGAAAGAATATGGGGTCAAGGAAAGCTTATGCTTTTTTTTTATTTGTACTTGCTCTAGGCTGCCATAGCACAAGAAAGGAATCCCTGCAGTACATCACATGACAGGAAGTTTCGGCCCGTGTTCGCTATTGTACTACCTGCAACCCCAGATCAAGCACAGTCCTACATGATCCCAGCAGTATCCAGTGGAAGGATGAACCTCATTACTTTGATGATGTGGAGTTTGGGCACAAGTTTACATCGGCCGGTCAAGTTATCTCCGTCCAGGGAACTTCCTTTTTGAGAGGTCATTTTGGGGGTCCCTGCAAAGCTCATAATGGTAGGAGGGGTTCTCGTAAAGGTCGAATTTCAATAGCGACCTCAGCAAAATTCTTTTGTAGATCTGGAAAAAAAAAGTGGATGACTATTAAGGGGTGGTTCCATCACAAAGCTAGGACATGCACACCTGAAAAAGCTGGCGTTTGGTTGCCGTACCACTTAATAATCTTGTATTTGTATGGCGCCAACATATTCAGTTTCGCTGTAACAATCACGGCGCATATACAATAATATATTGGGCATTACAATACAAATATCATATGAAGACAGTCAGGGCCATACCAAAACACAAAAATAATTGTTTTGGGGGGGACAAAACAATGACCAAATCTTATCACTTCCCACTCACCAAACTTCATATGCCCACCTGTTTTACTAAACAATCGGAAGGGATTCATCAGAGACGATGCGCTTTTTCCCGACGCTTTACCCCGAATATTTCCTGTTTGCCCGATTTCCCTACATTGCCCCGTGATTTGTTTGGCGCACGCGGCGATCGCGCTGGCAGGTCACACGGCAATGGTGGGGCATGACGAAGACAAACCCGCCGGATTCGGAAAAACCGCAATATTAAAAAAAGAAAGTGTCGCGAGCTTTGCACTTAAACTTCACTAGGATAGGCAAGAGCGAACTTGAGTGTCGTTTCCGATGCCTTTTCAGTGCCAGCATCTGGTGGATGTCGGAGAACTGCCTTAATGATCCCAGCCGTACCCCGAATCCACCGAGAGAAACGCGCCGCCGATCGGAATGGACCGTAAATAACTCTCCCCAATGACTTTCAGAAGAAAACCAGTCCTCACGCCACTCCTGTACCTCCGCAGAATATCAGTCTGTCCCGGATGTTTTCTGGAGAGAAGTGCTTCTGTGCTGCCCTCCTTGGACACCTGGCCTATAGCTCCAGGAGTCTCTGCATGTCACAAGGCGGGCAGATCCTCACACCTGCTCTGCCATTCCTGACTCTGCCTGCTGGAGCCCCATCCCCAAGCTGAGACCTGTAAAGACTCTCCCTGGAGCTTGCTGGCCTTCTGGCTCCTGGAGCCTTTTTTTGGTACAATGGAGTCCTCTCTACTTGGATTCCTTGATATGCTATAGATTGGTGACTGAGGTGCAATCTTTCTATAGCTGCATACTCTTCCCTGTTTCGGCCAGTTGTTGTGCAGGGCATGATATGCAAACGGTTTTCTTAGAGATAACCATGGTTAACAGAAGAAACCAATGATGCCAAGCACCCCCCCTGTAAGGTGTCCCGTGGGTGTGAGGTGTTACTTAAATCCGATAGATTGATCTCCCAGCCCTGTTCGCATCACCACCGCACTGTGTTCGGGGACATCCTGACAAACCATGCTGCTCTGCTCCTCTAAGCGGCCTGCAATGAAGGGGAAAATGTGTTTGGGGGAAAAAGGTCATTTGCCTAGGCAAATATTGAGTCTGCGGAATGCTGTTTGAAGTTGCGGATCGTCGGTAAACATTCTGGAGATATGCAATTACCATTATAACACCTATGCAGGAGACTTGTACATTCATCATCTCCAAACTTATGGCCATGACGGGTACAGCCACATGCAGAGGGTGGCAATGTATCCAACTGGCAACGTGTGCGTTTCCATCACACCTAAGCACTTCATTTTCAAGGTAACAAAGATTACCCTAATGATGGTCAGTTATTCGAGCTACTTGGTTTACGTCGGGTACTCCCGGCATCCTGTGCGGACTTGATTCGTGATGTATCAGAGAATTTTTGGAAGAACGTCAATGCCCAGCGCCGTGTTTTGATTCCTTTGTTTGGGTCATACAGGATATCTAGAGGTGAAGGGCATTAGTATTTCTCTATGCAGAGGAGGTTATACCGTACAACCTCTGGGGTGATGTCTGGAAAAGAATACACAAGATCATAACCCCAAAATCAACTATATGTAACATCATTAACGATTTGGCAAGCTCTGTATAGCGCTTTGTAATCTATTATTATTAGCCTCAAATAACCCTCATACCGCGGTGCTGCAGCTTTTCTCCAGAAATTCGTCAATCTTGTTGACATCTGTTTTTGACGTCACCAGTTAAATGAGGAATGGGGTTGTGTCCCTGGACCATACGCCTTCAAGCAATCTGACAACGCTGAATAAGAGAGCCTTAGGTTATCTCGTAACTGTAAGTCTATTAATCCCGGCAGTGTTATATTCCTGTATCATAGAGGGCAGTATTATAATATTATTTCCTGTACTAGAGGGCAGTATTATAGTAGTTATATTCTTGTACATAGGGGGCATATTATAGTATTATTCCCTTACATAGGGGCAGTAAGTAAGTAGTTATATTCTTGTACATAGGGGGCGTTTATGTAGTTATATTCTTGTACATAGGGTGCAGTTATTATATTAGTGATATTTTGCATCATAGGGCTATTATATTAGTTATATGCTTGGACATTGGGTCAGATTATAGGTTTTATCCTGTACATAGAGCAGTATTAAGTAGTTTTTATTCCATACATCGGGGTGGCTGTATTATAGGCTTTTATTCCGGTACTAGGGGCAGACTATAGTAGTTATATTTCTTGTAAGATGGGGCAAGTATTATAGTAGTTATATTCTTGTACATGGGGGCATATTATAGTAGTTTATATTCTTGTACATAGAGGGCATATTAATAGTATGTTATCTCTTGCCATAGGGGCAGTATTATAAGAGTTTTATTCCTTACATAGGGCAGTATTATAGAGTTTTTATTCCTGTAGCAAGGGTGCTGTATTATAGGATTTTATTCCTGTACATAGGGCATACTTAGTAGTTATATCTTGTACATAGGGGCATATTCAGTAAGTTATATTCTTGTACCTAGGGGCCTATTATGTAGTTATATTCTTGTACATGGGACAGTTATATAGTAGTTTCAGATCTTGTACATCGGGGGGCAAGTATATAGTAGTTATAATTCTTGTACTAGGGGGCAGTATATGTAGTTGTATCTTGTACATCGGGGTTGTATTATAGTGGTAGACAATATATAGTATATATAGAGTATATATCATATGCCGATATTAGACCCTTTGCGCACATTCACCTTCATGTCCACAGTGTTCATTGGGAAAGGTGCGCACCTTTTGAGACATCAGGATCATGGATCGAACGTTGTGAGAATGGCTTTGCTGCCGAGTAT
>WNYA01002787.1:0-34201 GCA_019512145.1 Engystomops pustulosus | reverse complement strand
GTGGGTGGTGTCATTTTTTGTGACTTTTGGTGATGTTTTAATTGCTACCATTATGATGACTGTACAGCCTTTTAATCACTTTTTATAGAATTTTTTATATTTTTCAACTTATTTCAGTTCTAGGGAAAGGGGGGTGATTAGAATTTTTATGTTTTTCATTACATTTTTTAAAAACTTTTTTTATTTATTTTTTACTATTTTTCAGGCCCCCTAGGGTACTTTAACCCTAGGTTGTCTGATTGATCCTACCATATACCGCAATACTACAGTGGGAATTTTCCACATCATGCACATTGTAATACAAGGTATGAAACAAGACAGCCTTGGGTCTTTGTGGGACCCAAGGCTGACATAGCAACAGATCGATCTAAGCCAACATGGCAGTGCCGACGTGCTGACCGAAGGGTTAACACCCAATATGCAGCAAACGCTCACCGGCTATGGAGAGGGCTTAGCCCGTGAATCCTCTCCAAACACCCACAGCCGGTATATTACTACATCACGCGTTGTTAAGGGTTTAACTGGTTCACGACCGCCCGCCGTGTATTCACGGCGGCGGTCGTGTCCCGCTGCATGGAGAGGGCTCACAGGCTTAGCCCTCTCCATAGCCGGTAAGTCTTTGCTAGCACTGATCACAGGTGTTGTCACAGAGATCGCTGCCGGCAAAGCTGCCGGCAGCCTCAAAAAGATGGCGCCGCCATCTTGCCTAGGAACGTCGCTCCCCGTGACGTCATCGGGGAGCGGCGATCCGTCTCCATGGTAGCCTCGGGTCTTCCGAAGACCCGAGGCTATTTCGTTTTAACCCCTTCATTACAATGTGCTGATTGCACATTGTAATGAATGAGGAGGAAAATCCCCATATACTGCCATACTGTAGTATGGCAGTATATGATGGGATTGATCAGACAACCTAGGGTTAAACTACCCTAGGGAGTCTGAAAAATAGTAAAAAGAAAAATAAAAAAAGTTTAAAAAATAATTATACTAAAAAAACTAATAATTCAAATCACCCCCCTTTCCCTGACATCAATATAAATAAACAGTAAAAATCTTAAACACATCAGGTATCGATGCGTCCGAAAATTTAACCCCGTAACGGGTCCAAATAGGGTCCAAAGTCGAAAATGGCACTTTTTTGACATTTTGAAAAATATAAAAAAAATCTATAAAAAGTGATCAAAAGGTCGTACAGTCCTAAAAATGATATAATTGAAAATATTATCAAATGTCGCAAAAAATGACACCACCCACAGCTCCGTACAACAAAGTATAAAAAAGTTATTAGCGCCAGAAGATGGCAAAATCCCCCAAAAAAATTTTGTACAGGAGGTTTTAATTTTTGTAAATGTATGAAAACATTATAAAACCTATACAAATTTGGTATCCCCGTAATCATACCAACCCAAAGAATAAAGCAGACATGTAATTTGGGGCGCTCAGTGAAAGATGTAAAATCCAAACCCACAAGAAAATGGCGCAAATGCGTTTTTTTTTACCATTTCCACTGCATTTGGGATTTTTTTTTCCTGCTTCCGAGTACATGGCATGGAATATTTAATGCCATCACTATGAAGTGCAATTTGTTATGCAGAAAACAAGCCGTCACACAGCTCTTTATGTGTAAATATAAAAAAGTTATAGATTTTTGAAGGCGGGGAGTGAAAAATGGACATGAAAAAACAGGAAAGAGCCCGGTACTTAGCCGGTTAAAGTGCAACATATTTGTGGCGCACCCATTAAAACCCTCTTATAATTGAGAAGATTATTGAAGACTGTGTACGAATATCCAATAATCCAATAACGATAAATCTGCGCCATTGTGTGCAAAAGTTTTTTGCACAAGTCTTTTAAATATACATTATTTTGTTTGTTTTACCAGTTCTGCGGATCCACCACGTGTGGGGTCAATTTTATTCTCTTTCTGCAGATGCACAATGAAAAAAAAACTGTCATTATGGTGGTTTTTCTGAGTAATCTTTTTTTATGGCTTTCTATGTGTTGGTAAGGGATGCCCCATTATCAAATAGAGTTTTTTTTTTTTAATTTTATTTTTTTGCAAATGTAAAGTCTTTTCCTAGCGATAATTTCTTTAGGTTGAAATTTTAATTTTAATAATGCGATGTTTCACCACTAGGGGGCAGGAGCGAGATAAATCTTTTGCAATACCTATGGTCTACACGTCTCTTCTACTGCTGAGCTCAGGGGCTCATAAAACCAGTAGTGAAATTATAATATTGGCGGTTTGGGCGGTAGCCGGGACCCAAACCTTCTAGTGGGCTCATGGCCACCCAAACCACCCACCACATTTTATACTGAGAAGAACATTCACCCATGAAGTTCCTGCTCTCCATACTCAAGAGCCATTTCTGGACTTTTGAGGGTCCTCAAATGGTCCCGAAACTGAAGATTGAAAGCAGGAGAAGGGACTCGTCCTCCATTCCCCAAGAAGCTGATTCTAGTACCAGATGTAGGAAGAGATTGGGGACTAATAATAGTCATGCAGCTCAGGGAACATGCCAGTCCTATCCACCCCTGCATAAAACCCTATAGCTACAGCTCCCAGCATGCCTGGGGATCATCAGTCTTATCTAAGATGACATACGTTTCCAGCACTCCGGGCATGCTGGGAGCACCTCACAACAACTGGACGGCAACAGGTTAAAGACTCCATTCTAGAGTCAGCCCCAAACTGATCTAGAGCAACGTCTCACCCTCAGTCTTTGTGGATGTCAAAGATTTCAATAATTACTGTTATGGCTAAAACCTTGCAGACATTAAATTGTCCTTACTGTGGGATATTAGGGCAGAGAAACTCCACATTTCTGTCCAAAATGACCACACGGTGACCATTCGATAAATGAGGCTTCAGATCATATGACGTGACTGCATCCATGCTCACAAGGGTTCTTGGCTTCCACCTACAGCGAAGTACCGGCATTGCCCCCACTGCCTAGCGGTTACCTTCTTCCATGAGACATGTTTTGATTGCATTTTGGTGTTCTCAGGTGTACAACCTCCGAAAACAAACACCCATCAACCATTGTGGGACGTACACGTGTTGGATGCGGCCAGTTTTGTGATCTTAATTGATTTGGGTATCTGTCCATCCACGCAGATCAAGTACTCACAAATAGTTGACTGTCTTCCTTGGGATCTTACAATTGGACAATGGGGGTCATTTACTAAGGGCCCGATTTGCGTTTTCCTGACGTGTTACCCGAGTATTTCCGATTTGCGCCGATTTCCCCTGAATTGCCCTGGGATCGCATGCGATCGGATTGTGGCGCATCGGCGCTGGCATGTACACGACGGAAATCGGGGTGCGTGGCCGAACGAAGACCCGACGGATTCGGAAAAACCGCCGCATTTAAAACAAAAAATGTGTCGCGGAGCTTGCACTTACTTTCACTAGGAATAGGCCGGTGAACTTGAGTGCGTTCCGGTGCTCTTCAGCGCAGCAGTGCCACCTGGTGGACATCGGAGGAACTGCCTTAATGAATCCACCGCAGAGAACGCGCCGCTGGATCGCGAATGACCGGGTAAGTAAATCTGCCCCAATGCGTCTTCTCTAATTGTTTCATTAGTGGTTTGCAGATAAGGACCAAGTCTTTCAGCTCCATTTCTGGCCTCCTAATTCTCCAGATCTTACTTATCTCAATCTGTCACATTTAGGACCCCTTCAAGCGTCATCTAAGCAACGTAGATCGGTCTTCATGGCTTCAGATAGTTCTAGCAACCACTTGAGGTGTTTGTGCTGCACATAGTGACTATTCTGGATATGAACTGGTGGTCGGGGGATGGGAATGTTACAGTCATTTTATATCTATGACAAACCAAAAGTATTCATCATAGATGTCCATTCATCGTCTCAGCTGGATCAGCTGGATGGAAATGAAAACCTGATCTGTTTCATTACCAGCACTCCAGCTTCATTTGTAGAAACCGGATTGCAGAGGAATTTACGAGGGAAAGCCGATTGCTGTCCCTGATCGCTCCAGAGGCCGCAACACGTGGTTCGTGAAGCAGGTGTTCCCTCAGCGGGAGGCAGTGAAGTGACTCCATAAACCCAGTCATCTTTATTTTGTGACATTATAAAATGGTTAATTGCTCTTATTAAGCAAAGAGGCCATTCACCAAAACCCAGGAGGACTGAAAGCCCAGGTCAGGTGCCTAATAAAACTGACTTCACGTAAAGAGGCTTGATGCAGAGAAGGACAAAGGACCCGGCTAGCAGATGGATCCAGGAAGGAAGAGAACAAGGCAGAAAACAAAGGACCATCTCCAAAGCAACGTCCCAAAAATCAAAACAACAAGTGCCACCTTCAAACATCATCTAAGGTCTCCTTGGCTGCTCCATTCAGTGGCCAACTTTACATAAGCAGGTAACACCCAACAATGAAGACCGAAACTGTGGAACGTCCATAAGCAAAAACCATTGGAGACCACACATGATGCCTCTGTACACCGTCTGATGAAGATGACCTGCTCAAGAAGTTGAGTGTAGAGGAAGTCTATCTAAGTATCTTGTGGTTGAATGCATCATGGTGGACATAAAAATCATGTTATCATGGAATGCTAGACTGGCACCTAAAAGCTCAGTACCAGCCCATCATGGGCTTACCAATGGTTTCACCACTCTCTTATTCAGTGAGTGAATACCATGTAAAGGACACTCTAAGTGCTCACAGTCGATGTTAGCACCACAGGGGAGCGCCACAACTCTAGCCTGAGCTTCAGTCGTGGACTGTCCACTATGTAGGAGACCATCACAAGTCTTGGTGCATCACAAGTTGGGTGAAGAGAGTCCTCAGAGCTCAGAGTAAAGCAGCTAAGACTGTGTGTGAGGGACTTAGAAAGGGGCTTAGGCCCACACTTATTCAGACTGTGGTAACTAGAGCTTATGCAGTGTGCTAGAGAAATATTTGGTGCCTTGTAACAGGTGTCAATAGTAAAGTGCCACATGTTCAAGCTGCCCTTTGCACAGCTATGAAACCAACACTATAGTTGCCTTAGCTAAGAAGTCTGTTACCCTCAAGCTCATGCTTCTGCATACCTCCTAACTTTTGGGTGACAGAAAGAAGGAGAAAAAGTCCATTCTGCTTTTTCTAAACCATGCCCCTTTCTCCACCATAGCATAGTAATAATATCTATCTGTCCTCCATCCCCCCTCATACTGTGCCCTCCTGTCTTCCAGCCTACTCCTGTGACCTCCTGTCCACCAGTGTCCTCCTGTAGCCCCCTGTTCTTCAGCCTACTCCTGTGGCCTCTTGTCCCATAGCCTCCTCCTGGCCGCCAGCCTCCTCCTGTCCTCCAGCCTCCTCCTGTCCTCCAGCCTTCTCCTGTGGCATTCTGTCCTCCAGCCTCCTCCTGTCACCCCCTGTCCCCATGATCCTCCTGTCCTCCAGCATCCTCCTGGGGCCTCCTGTCCCCCTGCATCCTCCTGTGGCCTTCTGTCCTCCAGCCTTCTCCTGTGGCATCCTGTCCTCCAGCCTCCTCCTGTCACCCCCTGTCCTCATGATCCTCCTATCCTCCAGCATCCTCCTGTGGCATCCTGTCCTCCAGCCTCCTCCTGTGGCCTTCTGTCCTCCAGCCTCCTCCCATGGCCTCCTGTCCTCATACTGTAGCCCCCTGTCCTCCAGCCTCTTCCTGTACTCCCCTGTCCTCCAGCCTCCTCCTGTTGCCTCCTGTCCTCCAGCCTCCTACTGTTGCCTCTTCTCCCCAGCCTCCTCCTGTGGCATCCTGTGCTCCAGCTTCCTCCTGTGGCCTCCTGTCCTCCAGCTTCATCCTGTGGCCTCCTGTCCTCCAGCTTCCTCCTGTGGCCTACTGTCCTCTAGCCTCCTCATGTGGTCTCCTGTTTTATAGCCTCCTCTTATTGTGGCCTCCTCTGCCCTTTTCCAGGGTATTAAACAAAAAACCCAGTTACTTACCTTCCCTCATTTTCCCACAGCAGCCACTTCCTTTTCCTCTGGGCTTGTGCTGTGATGTGAAGGATGGGTGGGGTGGGGGTGGGGGGTTGCAAGCTGAGGGGAGGAGCTACATTCTCACATGACTCATTCAGACCTCATGTGCTAAGGTAGGAGGATGATCCCGCCTCCTCCCGACCCTGATGCTTCAGCAGCTCTGCAGTTGTAATGTACAGTATCAGGAGGAGGGGGGACAAACCAAGGGAGATTGAGACAGTCTGGGACAATCTACCAACCACCTGGGTAGGCAGGACAGCGTCCAAACACTGAGACTGTCCCGCGGAATCTGGGAAGGTTGGGAGGTATGCTTCTGCCATGCCTGAGAAAAAACCTCTGTAACAACATTGCATGTAAAAAAAAAACACACCAACCTAAATTATTAATGAACCCACTATAAGTTTTTGTATCTTTTTAAGTGGTATTATGACGTGGTGCCATCACATTATGAATCAGGGGATGTTTAACCTGTTGGCAGAGGTATAGCTAAAAACTATTTACCCCATTACAAAATTTCTACATAAAGATCCCAGATACCAAATCCCAGACAAAAAGCGTCACATCTATACAGCGCAGTGTGTACTATGTGCAGTTTGTCTGTGTAGTCTGCAGGGGGCGCCAGATTCATGATTTGTGGAGTCCTTTCTTCATGAATCTGGCACCCCCTGCACTGCACTGCACTTTTTTTGGTGCACCTTTAACATTAGCCATGCAATATATTTCTGTCAAACTTTGCATGATAAATGTGGCACACGGTCCGACTGAGCACCGGATGCTGCCTTCAGTGCCGAAATTTGTGTTGCATGAAGACTAGTGCAACCGAGCCACAAAACGTTGCGCGTGACACTTCTTAAATACCTGTACAAGCAGTTTGCACCTAAAAGAACTTGCAAAGTCTGACAGAAAACTGGAGCACGCCCCTTGTGCAGCCTTTGCCTCGGTCCCTGGGACTCCCAGTGGATCTTGAAAATAAAGCTTCAAAGTTTCCCTGCACAGATCCATTTAATTATCTCTAAAATGTCACACCTTCAAAGAGACTTGACCTCTAAACCCTCAACTCTAGTAATTGCATAGGGATCCCATTCAGAATTGGTGGGCTTCTTATAGGTCTTACCCACAATGAGGGGACCTAGGGGTCTAGAGGTGACAATGGAGTCTGGAAGGCTCTGTAGGGATCTGAGAAGTCTTGGGTGACAAAGTATGGGGTGAGAGAGGAGCCATGGGTAATCGATGGCCCTAATACATCTAGTACTGTGTATGGTTTTAGGCAAGGTGTGAAAAAGTGATGCAAGGTAGGACCAAGGTAACACCTACAATATAGAAACGTGACCGACCACAGTTGTGTTGGCCAAGCGCTCTTCATCATTGTGTTATGGTGCAATAAGCTCTGGAATGGCTGGAACACTAAGGATAACTATATATCAATGCAAAATGTGATGGATCCCACCATTGGAGACAACCCTTGAAATACCAAACTATAGAATACACAATGAAGACCAAGTAGACAGATCCCCAACAGGTTTTCTGTCTGTAGAGAGACCATCCCATCAAATCAGACACCTAATACACACATTGGGGGGGTTGACATCTCCTCTGACCAAAGAATTGCTTGATGGCCCCAAGGTTTTTTTCCCTTCTGGAAGATCTTCCCATCAAACTAGACGTGGAATACGCACTGAGCAGAATGTTCTGCAGGGAGGGCGGATATTTCCATAAGCAGAAAGACATTGAGAGCTTTGATAATGAGCATTTGTAGGGCCAAATAAACCAAACCAAAGGGCTATTGTGATGGCATTGAGGAGGCCACAATGGAAAATGTACCTCTCAAAGTTACACGGCTTCAGGATGAAAGGGTCTCAATACCTATTTGTAGATCTGTTTTGAGAGGTTAACTAATTCACTGCTTGAGAGGGGCTTCCAGCTGGGAACCTAACAGGTTAATCACTTAATGCAGGGAAGTAAAAAGCATCTACGTATGGGAAGACTTTTCATGATCCAGATTTAGAAAAAAAGTTTTTGAAAGAACGAAAGATAAACAATGAGCAGCATGTGAATGGGGTTTTAGATAAACTGCAGGGAAAAAACTCGTAAAAAAAATCATTTTTTTTTTTTATTTAGAAGGTAATTTTTAGCATTTTTTTGGTCAAAACTTACCAAAAAGAGGTTTTCTAGAATTAGAATATTGATGCCCATTAATTTTGGATTGGTGGGACACCTTGGATTGCAGAGGCCCTAAATCATGGTGACTGTGCCAGGTATGGTACGATTCTTAATGCTCACTTGTTGTGGGTGAGGGTCCACCTCGAATGTTTGGGGTGCCAGGAGTTGGATCCTCACCAGTCTTCTATCAAATAAGTTTTAATAATCTCGTACCACTACAATGTCAATACTCTCCCGATCCATGCCGATCCTTGTGTAACATACACCAGTGATATCATCTTGACTTGTAATGGCCACAACGAATCACTGGGCACATGAATGTGTACATGATGATAAAGGTTATCGTAAAGCCACCTCAGATCTTGCACAGTCAATGGGGCACCGGTTCCACATGCACAGCACTGGTTCCCTCACAGAGGGGATTTAGGGAATGTTTGGATCCTTATTCTCCTGAGTGGACCCCCAGTGATACAGGTCTCCCCTTTCCTGTCCCATGTTGGCTGATTGGCTGCTATGGTCTTAATTGGCTTATTTTCCTATCTAATGCCCAATGCCACCTTAACTATACACAAGGGTGTATGTCTTCTGAAGGAGAATGAAATGTGTAAGGCCAACCCAAAGCCATCAGTCCTAATCAAATGCAAATCTATCTTTATTTATCAAACAATGGGTAATTTATAAAAGTTTCCATAACAATATGAAATGTACTGCTCCATCAACCTCAATGAGATATTGAGCTCATAGGACAAGCCAATGGGTAGATGATAAGTGTTGTTTTTGGGAAAGTCCCTTTAAGACAGAAAAAAAAGGTAAATATGATATAAAACGGAGCAGAAGATTGAAAACTTATTTCCCTTTTATATCCACATAACTTACGTATCTCATATTTCATACAACGGTCAATATGGCCTAAATTATTAGATGACCTTTGATATTCTATGGGCATTACAAATTTTTCCAAATTGAAAAACTTTTTAATAATAGCCTTCATGTCACATTATCTATCTACGATTTCCATGACTGGAAATATTCCTTCTTTGTTTGGCCCAAAATATTGGTTGAAATTCTCCAATTCAAAAAATGTAGGTGGAACCGATTACTTTTGGACATTTTATGAGAGTTTCAGTCCACATTATCAGAGTGATATTAGCAAGCGCTCATTTTTCTCTCACTCCTGGGTCAGCTACTTCAGGAATGGTCAACCCACATGGACACCTTGACAAGACTGTATTTACTTAGAGGCATTCAGAGCAGACAGGGAATCCACAAACAGGGCTATCCCCGACCGTCTGAGCGAGGGTCCTGCCCAGTAGCTGATTGGTTTGCTAATGACGTTCATTGTAAGTAATTACTCATCAGTCCCACACAGGCCAATGTTCTCAATAACAAAAGTCAATGGTCTCCTGTCCCTGAAGAGATGTGAGAAAGAAAGGAAATTCAGGGAAGTGAGGACTCGACACCATTATCTTAATTCATGGAGATAGTGATTAATTACTAAGCAATCAGAGGTAGCAAGGGAAATCCATAGCAGGGTGAGAAATTTACACAGATTTTGGAAATCTATGGCGGATTCCTCTCAACACATTATCACCTGGGTTCCATTATTTTAGCTAATTTCTGTATTAATGATGTGCCAAGTAGCAGAGATCTCTAAATAACCTAGTTAGGCGCCTTTCACAGAACCATCCAAAACTTCTCCACACCCTCAGCATTTACACAGGTGCCAATCTATAGGGCTATGGAGACTATTTGCACCAAGTTTTGCACCAATGTGCCCCTTTTTACAATTTACATTGACAGACCTCAGGAAATGGAACAAAAAACTTGGAATCAATGTCCCCAGTTATGACCAAGATTTTTCTTGGATGGACTCAAAGCTATGCTTGGAAACGGTGGCAGATCTTTATGGTTTATGCATACTTAAAAGGGGGTAGTTACTTTACATGAACCATGCGCTGAACAGTGGTTGCTCTTCCATCGTTGGACATTGTGAAATGCGAAAATGGGGGCAGCTAAGTAGATACCACTTTAGGTTCAATAAAAAGTCTTAGGACAGATAAATATCACCTATAGATGGGTTGAATTTGTCTTGGTACAATGTGTTGAATAGTATACAAAAAGTTGGCACGCTCCTTAAGTCTTTGATATCAAAGCACATTAGATGAAAGTTGGTCAGTTTTGGTGAGGCCTCATGACAATGTAATGTATAATGTATCCTGGCTATCCTCCAGGGTTAATAGATTTAGGAGAAAAGAAGAAGCAACATGTTTTCTACAGAAATAAATTTCTTCCCGAACCTTTTTCCTATTAAAAATATCTACCTGCTCAGTGTGCAGGTGTATCAGGGAGTCCTGAGGGATAGCGGTTGCTGATGGAAAATTCACCAATGTGAAAATTCTGAAAGCAATAACTAATTATTTAGCTATAGAGGCCAATTTTTCAAAAATTTTAGTCCAGTCCGGTATGTTCACAACTATAGTAGTTATGATGGTCCTTATCTCCCATTAAACCTGCAGACATTGGCAGATTCTCATGGGGCCCATTTAATTAATATGGAGGGCTTTACCCATCTTCCCAACGACAAACTCAAGATTGTTCATTGTCTTCAGCAAAATGAGCAGAAATGGTAGATGTCCATGTAATATGCAGCTTTTTATCCAATGCCTGGCCAATTTTTGGTCAACTGCATGGATATAAGGAATAACCTCCTTCCCACTCTAAATCTCAATCGGCTGACATTTCCCAACATTTTTAAAAATTTCTCATAATTTTGACATAATTCCGAGGCTTCTGCAATCTCTTCCACACATATCTCAGATTATAATTCCTACGTTAAGTTGATTCTCGTTAACTTGATAAATTACTAATTCAAGTTCTTTTCAGTCTATTACTCTAGTTGATGTGCATTAAGGACCAGGAGGCCCCCCTTATCAGTGCCAGCACTTTTTATAGGGTAATGGGCTTCATGTTTACCATCGGAGATGTTTTCATCTCAATGCTATTGGAATTGGGGTGATCTATTGTGTCCCTACAATGTGTGAATGTGTATTCGTACTCTGAGGGTTACAGGTCATGTGTCAGAGTCCAGGCTCTGTGGTCATCATATCCTGTCACCTCCTTCAATGTTGACGCTGGGGCCGCAGCTCTGTCATATTGAAATAGACTTTTCACACCTTAGACATTAGCCTGAAACTCTCCTAGGGCTCATACATATCAATGTGACTCAGTCATCCAATTATCACACTTATCTTACTCACGATTTAAGGTTAATGTGTAATCTTTGGCAACTTATTTTAGGGATTGTGGATCATTTAGTGATTTTCTGAACAGAAATAATAATAAGGTGTTTGGAAGCTCATGGACAATTTAACATCGAGGTGGATGAGTCTCAAGGAAAGTGACTCTAAGTTCTGGGTTCTTTTATCTGCTTTCTGTAGGATAAATTTATACATCATTATAAAAATATGGCCACCCAACCCATAACAACCAAATGTTGTAGCTTTCGTTATCTAATTCATACGGCAACGACAGCTGCATCCTAATTATTCCAATCCCAGATAATCTGTATATTGTCTATATCTGACCTTATTGTCTCAACTAATATATAATTTCAATCAATTGATTAAATTATTTTATACGAAGGTTTATTTCCCTTAAAACAAAAATACTAAAAAAAAAATATAGCGAAATAAAAATATAAATTTTAAAAACTGCTTGAATTTTAACAAGAAACTAGATCTACATCAAGGATTTCAAACTATACAATCTAGAAAAAATGTATTAAAATATTTTTACCCTCCCCCTCCCAAAAGCCCAAAAAAAGCAGTTCCAGAAAACATGGAATGAGAAACAAACCAGTAACTAACAACTCAACTCATAACAACCACATAATGTGATATTAAATATGGAATATATAAAACAATATAAACAAGAACATGTATGAAAATGTGTAAAATGTCGTCTTTAACATTATTCCATCATTAATCTCTTTATTACTTTTATTATCCAGTTATCTATGCAATGAAATTAAATTTCGCGCACTTAAAACAAGGTAAAATGATAAGCAAAAATAATAAAACAAACAATAACAAAATATTCATAGAAAGTATTTAATGAAATAACCGTAATTACTGTGAAATGTTATTAATTGTAATTAACATACATGAGTTAACTGCCGAATCAGTTTTAATTATTTATGTTTTGTTATAGGATTTAATTTTTTTTTTTCTCTTTGGAATTAGTGTAATAAAGAATTTTATAATTTTTTTAAATGTAAGATTTATTCTATTGCTGATGACTTAAACTTATATTTCTATTATAAATCCTAAAATGGTGAAGTCTACGGATATTTTATAATTCATGGATAAAAATGAACTTCTACAATTTCTAAAAATTCTTTTCCGCTTTTGTTTATTTTCTCATCACCATGGTGATTATTAATTATCCTTATATCCTCGGAAATCGTCTCCATAACTGTACGGATATTAATCATAACAAATGTTATTAGATATAATATAGTAACATTATTTCATATTTTTTTATTTGCTTTTATTGTTCTCTTTTTTCTTTTACTATCCACATAAATATTAGACATTGTAATTTAATGTTTCTAATCTCGCTCTAAGCCCCCACACATTTTATTTTGGATTAGATTACTATATTTTGGGACAAAAATTCATGAATCATACATCCTGCATGGATACATTTTATAATTTCATACATAATTTGCTGCTAATTTCAAATGCAGAATTAACTCCTTAGACTTCTGATAAATTTCATATCTTTATTTCCTCAAAATTAATATTGATAGATGTTTTAATGTGCAATTTTTGTTGCAATTTTACATTATAATTTACCCAAAAGATTCTCTTCTTCATGATTGTACCTTGTCTGTGCCTGAACACATAAAGTGAAGATGAAGGATGGTAATTTATATATATAACTAGTAAATTAAGTCATTTAAAAACTATTTTTTTATACATCTATTCCACTTTATTCACTAAAGCTCCTTCACTTCGATTCTGTTTGATTCTGATGCAAATTAATGTTGTGAAAATTTAACTTGTGTCTGAACATTTTCTGAACAAAACGAAAAAAAAGTCTAAAAACCTTGTTTTTTAAATGTAATTAATGGTAAATGTGTTCGGGGGTTTATTAGAACTTTGTATATTTTGGTCAGAATTTGTGAGCCAAATCCCAGAAATGTGAGCGACATCGAGGAATCGTATCAGCACAAATGTTGACCCATCACATATTTTCAACCATTTCTTGTTTTTTTAATATTTTTTTCTTTTATAGGATCAGATTGTGAGCCCCATTGGGGACAGGGACTGATTTGTCACACTCTGTGCAGTGCTGCGTAATCTGTGTGCGCTATATAAATAAAGGAATTATTATCTATACATAATCCTGATCCACAAACGTGTCCTAATGATGGATTTACATACAAGTCACATCTTTATAATGACGTCTCCAAAATTTTTAATATAAGGTATTAAAACTTTTCAAAATTTATATTCGTTGTAGAAAAATATTGTAAAGTCTAAATTCACAGAATTTTGTGTCTTTTTGTAGAATTTTGTTTTGAGTAGTAAAATATTCTAAATGTAGGGAGCTCTGTGTTTGTTGTTTTTCTAGTATTTTCTTACAGGCTTCTCTATAGGATCTGGGGGAAAAACCAAATAAAAAACCTTGTAAAAATTGTTAAAAATTACAAAAAAGTCACTGAGAAAATTGGTAATAAAAATTCAGTTATACACTTGACTCTGTTTTTTGTATGTGTCCTAAAACATTAAACTTTAAGGAAATTAATAAAGAAACACAGAATAAAAATCTACTTGTTTATATTTGTAAAATTATACTTGTTTTTTTTTTTAAACGGAGATAAAGAACGGAATTCCGTCAGTAGCAAGAACTTAGCCTTATTGGGATTTTCTTTATTTTCTATTTAATATCCTCATTATAGTGAATTCATCACTGTATACTAATCATTGCTTCTTCAATTTCTTAGTCATATAACTATTTCCTCTAGTGCATAGAGGATAATAATATAATAATTTTTTCAAAAAACATTTTTGTAGATTTTTCTAATTTGAAACAGTCATTATTTATATAGTTTTTTTTATTTACTCCTAATATTTTATTGTTCATCATTTATGTTATTTATTATACATGTATTTACATTCCTCTATGATTATATTTATGTGATAATTGATATTATTTAGGAATTGATTATTTGTATTATTTTTTTATTTGTCAAATCTTAATATCGATTAATTTATTACATATTTTATTTGTATTATTAATTACTTATATGTATATTTACATCTCTTTGTCATAATTTATATGTAACATACATTATTTCTGTTGCGTTTACTTATTATTTATACTTGTTCCCATTTACATTGAAATATAGTCCTGGTCCTTCCTGGGTCATCACCTCCAGGATGTTTGTAAGTTTTGGGTACACACGATTATCTGACTGTGTGCTCTTCCTAATAGCTGTGTGTTTCTGCATGGGGATGTCAGAGAGGGGAAGCTGTTTGAAAAGCTGGTGCGGCGGCTTCATAGACCGGGCCCTGGCAGCGTTTGAACTTGTTAAACAAGAGAGAGATGAGAACATACAGCCAAAGGGATGAGGACAATAGGAAGTGGTTTGAGTAAAGTTTGCTGAGCTGTATAGAAGGGTCTTACATGACAAGAAGGAGAAAGTTGTGTGTAATGAGACAAGCAGATCTCCGAGAGGAGGGGGCCGCTGCCTTTTCATCCTGAGCTTTTCAAGTCCGTAATTAAGAACTAATTATTGCAAAGCTGAACGGCAATGCAAGGCTTTCATCTCTGCCTTAACCGTTTCTGTGGGACCCAAGGCACCTGCAGCTGAAAGGGCTTCTGGGATTATCAGGGCAAAACAGAGTTTATCACAATAAAAAAAATATCCATTGGGTTACTCAATCTATTCTTCAGTGGAGAAGGAAGCTTAAAGGCTCTAGAGGTCATTAAGATGGGGACAAAACTCTCCAGCCATGTCCGCTTAGCTAATTCTAACATACGCGGAGAGAGGCCTTACTGAAGCTAACACTGAATGCCAACTTCATTTACAACAACCCAAAAGTGAGCCAACGCAGAAAACTCCTTCCATATTCCCTGGGGAACAGATTGAAAATGTTGTCCCTTTCTCAAAATACTTGGATGTGTCGTTCCATAAACAGCTAAAACTTGAGGATGGAGATGCTGTAGACTTACGGGTCATGAATTAGACAATTGTTGGCAAAATGTTCAGTCATCTGGTAGCGATCTCTCTCCAGACTCATACACATGAATAGAGAAAGGTAGTGACAGACTTGTCTGGAAATGGTTTATCTCCTGGAACCAGTGATTAGATTCCAACCTGCCCGATCTTTATGTCCTCTCAATATCTGCCATTAGATTACATTTTTAATTGAGTTATAAAACCAAACCAAGGGGTAGATCATAAGTTACAAACAGTTGGGGGTCCTCTGGAACCCTCACTGATCCTAAGAATAAGATCCTGTCTTCCCCCCTTGTTCCTCATAATGAAGTCCTGTCTTTTCCTTGTAAACGGAGCAGTAACATTTTTATTCACAAAACTTGGTTCTCAGGATCGGTGAGATTCCAGCGTTTGTTGCATGGAATCGACAGGAACGCTGCAATTCCATATTGTTCTCCGGGAGATTGCCAAGGTGCTTCTGCTGAGTTTGTATGGTCACATGTCCATTGCCTTCTAAGTACTATTCTTATGGATTTATAGACTGGTTGTCATATCAGGACAAAAATTGGACTCCTATCTGTCTGCTCTGGGGGGGGGGGGGGGGGGGGGGGGTTGGGATCTGGGTATTTCTGTATTGTTCTGTGTATATTTTTTGTTGCTGTCTGGTTACTCGTGTACTTGCGTGTGCGGGCAAAAGTGTTAAAAAACCTCAATAAATATGTTTGATAAAAAAGACACCTTTTAATGGAAAGGATAATGTAGACTTGATAGATACACTCACCGGCCACTTTATTAGGTACACCATGCTAGTAATGGGTTGGACCCCCTTTTGCCTTCAGAACTGCCTCAATTCTTCGTGGCATAGATACAACAAGGTGCTGGAAGCTCCTCAGAGATTTTGGTCCATATCAACATGATGGCATCACACAGTTGCCGCAGATTTGTCAGCTGATGCGAATCTCCCGTTCCACCACATCCCAAAGATGCTCTATTGGATTGAGATCTGGTGACTGTGGAGGCCATTTGAGTCCAGTGACCTCATTGTCATGTTCAAGAAACCAGTCTGAGATGATTCCAGCTTTATGACATGGCGCATTATCCTGCTGAAAGTAGCCATCAGATGTTGGGTACATTGTGGTCACAAAGGGATGCAACAATACTCAGGTAGGCTGTGGCGTTGCAACGATGCTCAATTTGTACCAAGGGGCCCAAAGAGTGCCAAGAAAATATTCCCCACACCATGACACCACCACCACCAGCCTGAACCGTTGATACAAGGCAGGATGGATCCATGCTTTCATGTTGTTGATGCCAAATTCTGACCCTACCATCCGAATGTCGCAGCAGAAATCGAGACTCATCAGACCAGGCAACGTTTTTCCAATCTTCTACTGTCCAATTTCGATGAGCTTGTGCAAATTGTAGCCTCAGTTTCCTGTTCTTAGCTGAAAGGAGTGGCACCCGGTGTGGTCTTCTGCTGCTGTAGCCCATCTGCCTCAAAGTTCGACGTACTGTGCATTCAGAGATGCTCTTCTGCCTACCTTGGTTGTAACGGGTGGCGATTTGAGTCACTGTTGCCTTTCTATCAGCTCGAACCAGTCTGCCCATTCTCCTCTGACCTCTGGCATCAACAAGGCATTTCCGCCCACAGAACTGCCGCTCACTGGATGTTTTTTCTTTTTTGGACCATTCTCTGTAAACCCTAGAGATGGTTGTGCGTGAAAATCCCAGTAGATCAGCAGTTTCTGAAGTACCATGTCTACATGCCTAAATGCACTGAGTTGCCGCCATGTGATTGGCTGATTAGAAATTAAGTGTTAACGAGCAGTTGGGCAGGTGTACCTAATAAAGTGGCCGGTGAGTGTAGATGCATCAAGTTGTTCAATGTAGAACTAGTTCTTAAAATACTTAATATTACCATTCTTGATAATCCCTAGTGCAGCAGCTAAGTGCTCCATACTGTAATGTGCTGCATCATCTAGGCATAGACATCTTGCTGATCCCTGAAAGCTCCCTCAGGTTTACCCCACATATTATAACCTACTCTACATATCTTACTTCTATCCTACGTCCTGGTATTGGGTTTTATTAGTGTAGGCCTCATTCTTTTTCTTTTTTTTTTTTATTTTCTTTATTCAAATTTTCCAAGGCTTCATTCTTTAAACCCTGTCTGGAATTTTTTTTTTTAAGAACTCAGTTCTTATGTTTTTGGTTCCTCCTTAATATTGTTTAATGGAGGACATGATGGACCTGGCACACTTCCCACAGTTGGAGTGCAAATGCTAACACATATGGAGTGCATATGCCTACTTATGTGATAAGTCATTGTAGGCATTCACCATAAAGACACAATGCTAACAAGTCAATTGGCATTAATATGTGTGACAAATTAGATGTGGACTGGAGGTGTTATAAAGGATTTTACCACATTGACATCAGTATATTCCCATGTAACAGCCAGTGCATCTTATAAACCCTTTCACATCAACTAGATAAACTGAGCCCCCTCAATTCACTAATCATAAATCTAGTCCCGAAGAGTTGACATACTTCTAAACAGTCACAAGATAATACGCCAGCGTATGATTGCCCCGACGCTGCATAGTCGCAGCGGGATACATCAAGAGGCGGAACCTGGGGCAGGAGGTTGCACCGCGTTTATTCTACACCAGGCAGGACCTGGCGTAGAAGTAGATGCGGCCTGCCGCACCCATAGCTTAGCTGACCGCGCCCCCCCCCTCCTCACGCCCCTTCACGCTCCACTGGTGTAACGAGGGCTAAATAGTCGCAAGTACTAGCAATAGGCTATTATTTCAGGGCCTGACGTGACGCAGAGGTCACGATAAATATGCCCCATGGAGTAACAACTCAATACATTTATTGAAGACACAGGATTCAATCCTACACCTTAGTCCCTAGAGTCTGGGATCTTCAAATTTAAGTCTGTTTATATGTTACCGTTACGGTCCATCAACCATTCCAACGTCTGCCTTTTCTATATACTACTCATGGGGGGCACCAACCACCTCGAGGTCAGGTACAAATAATAATAACTGAATTAGGCCAATTGTCTCAAGGTTTTGTTGACAGTCTGGAAGTCTCTCCAGGAGGATAGCTCTTATAGTCAATAGAAGATAGATTTCCTTTCTTTTCACAAGACAAGAATTTCTTGGTTCTCAATTCAATTCTCTGTCCAGGGGTGTAACTACAGCGCTAGCAGGCAAAGCAGCTGCTATGGGGCCCACAGTGTCAGGGGGCCTTGAAATCATGAGAAATATGAGAGACACAGTTTATCCAATTACAAATATACCCTATAATGCCAATGACCTTGTTCTCAGGGTTTTCTATAGAGCGTAGCTGCCCAGTTTTCTAACCCTCTTCAAACCATTCCTGTAATAAATATTTTATAAGATGTGGAATAGCATTTTAGGTCATTGATTGTTATATGATCCCCAATCCACATCATGGTTTGATGACATGGCATATAACGCCTACGTGGAAACTGAATGTCTCTTCAGCTGTGTCAGTGTTTGGAGAGCAAGAATATTGGAGTGAGAGATCTCACGGCTGTGGAGAGGGAAGTGTCACCTTACTAACTATCTGGACACTTCTGCCTAATCTGGGGGCAGATCCAATAATTAAAGGACATGAGTGTGACCCGACACCTTGCTTTCTTCTCTCCCATTAACGTCAATCTGCCTACTTGGAAAACATTGCGCTCCTTACAGATGTTATACAAATATTGACCTTTGACTGAAGCCAGGTCCTCAGGATACTTATAAAATGGTTTGTCAGTGTTGTGCTACATTTGTAACTTTGCTCAGAAACATAGCACCTCATATGTTACTGGAAGTCCTTCTCCTTCCTGGAGGTTATGCTTGGCCGATGGACTGATGGTGGATGCTCTGAGACGTTGGTCTTGTCCAGACTTAAATATGACTTACATTAAAATCGTTTCACTAAAGAGGGAGGTTTCATCGGTTGTTTTGGAAGACGTTGATCAAGTAAGCAGTTTTGGTGAACCTTTAAATTTGGATGAATAAACTTTATTACTATTTATGTAGAGATAATGACTTGACCCTTTTCTTTTAATAGATATTGGTTTTCTTCTCTGCTAACTATGTTAAAGGGGATAAAATACTTAAGTGAAGACACAGAATAGATTTGAAAAATACTCAAATGCTTAAAGGGAATCCTGTCCTTAAGTGGGAACAGTTATGTGTACAACGTCTACCCCATATATGTATCTGATCACATGAAATCTGGGCTGCATCCAGTGATTGGCTGAGTTAACATTTTGGGGAATTCTTGATTATTTATTTTTTTCATCCATTCTGCAACAATGATGTGGTCAATAGATATATAGGATACGTAGGTTCAAAGAATCAGGAAGATGTGGTCTATAAAAGTCTGTCAGTCATCTTATAGTCCCTAAAAAATCCCCCTGTACAGCAGGTTGTACTCTGGCCATGGACATTGCAGGTTCATTAACAGCTGCAACAATAAAACCCTCATATTTGTATTCTAATTATCTTAATCGACATCATCAACAAATTATCCGGCTAATTCATCTATTTCTAGATATAGGCAAAAGTGTTTGCTATAACTTACTTTAAAGATAACCCATCTCCTTACGGAGCAGGAGTACCTGAGTCCATTGATATTAAGTTTGTGGATCGCAATTTTTTTTAAAAAAACATCATCTATTGATTTAATTTCCTCCAATAAGGGGGGGGGGGGGCCAAAACGGGTGATTGACAGCCTTATCTGTAGGCGTGTACCGCCTACTATAAATATGCAGAACTTTAGAGTAATAAATGTCAAGTTATTCTAGATCTGATCCCATAAAACAATCTGCCCTCCTCCTCCTGGTCTATAACCTGCTGCCCGTTGACTGCGAAATATTTGCAAGGTGAAAGGTCTCCCTTATAAGTCTCAAAAGAAATCCTTGTAGATTTGCTCCTGTCACTTTCCTTTTCCATCACATTGACCGGGACACACTTTGCAGTTCCCTTTAATGACTTTGCTAAGTAAGTAAATGAAATCTCCTTTGCTGGACATTAGTGATGAAAATCCTGGGCTCGGCCCGTGCTAATCAGATATCTGTGTATCAACAAACATTACTCCACCCCCCGACGTCCATCGCCCTGCAATCTCCTCCAGCTCCGGCTCTCAGCCGTAGACACACAGGTCAGCACACAGAGATGTTTGCAGATGTCTGAGCCTTGACTTGTGTTCCCTGATGTCTTATTTCCTCCCTAGTAAAAGGAAAGAGGGGTTTGACTTCTTTTGAATGTGACTAAATCCCCCTCCACCTCCTGCAGGGCCGTCGACCGAGGTGTGACTTTTCCCAGCTCATTAGATGATGGTGTTAAATTTTAGGCCTTAAAATTAATGGGCATATGAATGTCATCAAGTGCGCATAGACCTGAACAGGTAGCACGCCGGAGGAAGTCGTGTGTGTGGCTGTGTACATGTGCCCAGTGCAGGAGGCAATGCTGACAATACATACCTATGACACATGGGGTATAATGAAAACTCATCAATTTACTTATCTACTTTCTCCAAAATGCCTTACATTTTTTGATTTGCCCTCAATATTTAGATTGAAATAGTGTATAGCGCTAAAGAAGAAACGTCTAGACAGTCTCCTCCATATCTCATCCATGGCTCCTGCAGCGACCATCTGCTCCTTAGTGTTTCCACTCCTAATGCACCCTTGGTAATAATGCCACGTTCATTGCACAAGTGGTGCCAACCCCTGGCCTCACATGTTACTTCTGAACCGTTTGCCCAGACGGCACATGCACAATGTTATTGGTGTCACCAACAATGGCCTGTAAGGAACGGTCAGTGGCCACCTCTTTAACCGCTTTGCTCGAACCCTGAATTTTCCATGGTTTAATTGACATTTACCACAAAAGCAGAAAAAGGTATAAAAATATGTAATAAAAATGATTAACCATCAGCTATTGGGCATCAGGTTCAAATTATTCATTAACACGTAGACACGTAGGAATGAGTTTTCACCATAACAGATGACAATATATGATAAAACCATGAGCGTATAACATAACAGAAGTTGATTATTTCGGGAAAGCAATTGACCACTTCTTCAGGTCAACTGGCCAACAAAGGCTGAAGGTAAGTTGCCGTAAACATGATAAGATGTAAGTATTAGTGATTTATTTAAGAGTCTGCCAATAATTTAATACTTTCCCCCATGTATCAGGACTTTTACTGTCCTGCTTTGGCTGAATATTTGTTTGGCCAACAGCGTTTCCTCCCGATCCTCCCATACACTCATCTGCTCAGTTTGGTTGAACATTCATGTGTTGTGAACAATGATAAGTGGAATAAGTCATTTACAGAAACTTTTGCTGGTGCTGAGAACATAAGATTGTGAAAATTAAACATGTGCCATTATTTTCCCGCCATTTCATGAAGAACATCAAGAACATCTCATCCATGTTTGATGGTTAGTTGGTCTTGTTGAAGATTGGAAGCTCACTCAACAGAAATATAACAGGTTGGGCCTACTTTACAGACATCAAACTAACATCTTCTTAATCCAAAAATGAAGTTTGTGTTGGGTGCGCCACCAGATCCAGAACCACTGTGCTAAGGCATTTTAGGATGATCTTGTCCTATCTTTAAACAAGAGCTTGAGCGCCTCAAAAATGTAAGATTTTGACCTCAAAGGAGTACAAACCAATGATTCACGGATAAGATCTGATGGTTCGTGCTTATATAGACCCAATGAGCTCATCCCCATCCTGCATGACGTGTCAGTCACTGGTTGAGTGTAGTTAATGGTCATCAGTTGAATATCGTTGTCTGAGTCTAATCCAATAGCGAGAAGCACAGTAGTTGATGACTCTAAAGTTCGTGTAATTGGATCTAGGAGATCTACAGGTGGAGGTGGCACATCTCCCCCCCCCCCCTCCAATCCATGGGGAAATGATGGCGTGACAAAGCTGACAATCTCTAGATGCCATTAAGAATACTTAAGAATGATATTTTTATAATGAATTATCACGTGACGATCCTCTTATCTGTGATCCTCACTTATCGGTCGGTCTCTGTTCCCAGCTACACATTACTATTGACAATGTAGACGTAACAGAGTATTCCCAGGCCCGATGTGAAAGGGAAGGTCACTTTAGTAAAAGGCTTTATTGATTAGTTAATTGGATCAGCATCAACAAGGTTAGTTAATGAGGTGATAGAGGAAAGGAATGGATACATGACTGTGTAATTCAGCAAATTAGACCACTAACGGGATGTGCTAATAGGGCAATTGTCCGCACAGTAATGGGCCTATGTGTTGACTGATATATATAGTACACATAATCAAAAAGTTTTTTCACTTGTTATTCTCTCGTTTTCAGGACAAACTATTTCATTTTTAGTTTTCTATGGAGTACATAAGTGTCCTCCATGGGTTACAGCCAGGAAATCTCATTCAAGCAATAAAACCGAATTAGGTTCAACTAAAAGTTCCTGGGTGCCAATTGCAAAAGTAAAGTATTTAGATAAGTTCGGCATCGTTCCATTTTGTATCCATTCTGTCTCCATTGTGTCTCCATTTTTCTTCCGTTTTGTGTCTGTGTCCGCAAAAAAAACTGAAGGTTTAACATTGCTTGGAAAATATCTTACTTGGATTTTCAGCCAAATCAGTGAAAAAAACAGATGTTGCATCGGTGTTTTTTGCAGAACCTTACAAGACTTCTACTGCCTTTCGTGAAAATGTTTCCTATTTTTTCCACAGATCAATGAAAATACAAGTCAATGTAAAAACACTCATAGAAATCAATGGCTTTATGAGGCATCCCTGTAAATCACTGAACCACGGACGTGAAGAACAACGCCAATGTGAAAGAGGCCCTACAGGTATGAAAACCCCAAATCTCTCACCCTATACATTTGTAGGAGTGGATTTTCCTATAAAAAATCCATGCATTTTCTTGAGGACCCCAATTATTTGTCACTACTACTACTATATACTGGTAAAACATCTTAAATCTCGGAGGGAATATAGGAGGAACAAACGTTTCGGTCTCCCATCTGGAGGGAAGTTATGCATTAAGCATTTCTTTGTCTTGTAGATTTGCTCCGGTCACTTTCCTTTTCCATCACATTGACCAGGATACACTTTGCAGTTAACCTTCCATGTACATTTGTGTATATGCCTTATGACCCCAGAATACACGCTGTATATAGACAACTAACGATGTAGGGAGCAGTAGGATGGCTCTTATAACAGTCGAGGATTTTACTCTGCATGGTACCAGGTTTATTCAATTGGACTTGAGTTCTTTTTCGATTTGACTCAAAGTACCATGTGGTTGGTTGTTCACTTCACTGGGTTACATCTAGTGATGACCATACATGTGGCACTATTGTACCAGTTCTGATTACGTATTAGGTATTGACACAGCAAAAAAAGTGCAGGATGACATACAAGGTGCACAAGGATGCGTTCTACTCCAAAGACCTTGGTGAAAAGTGATGGGTACCCATGAAGCATCCCTAACTTTCTGAGCCTGTAGGCCCTCTAAAGATCAGGGATTGATGGCTTCCAAACAAAAACTTGGGGAAAGCCAAAATGCTCCTGGCTTCCAAAAAGGGATCGGCCCCACTGTTTATGTTATATTGATACTGGGAAGTGCTGGAGCACCTGCAGATGTCAGACCTCTGCCATAGACGTTTGTGGTTTTTCCTCCTAATCCAGAGATGTGCTTCTTGTGTTGTATCTTATGTCACCAGATTAGTGGAGATTACAAGGTGCCACAAGTCTCTCCTCCGCACAAGTGTCAGGGTACATTTATGAAGCTGCTTTCTTCCTCTGCGTCCTGCCTCGTTCCTCATCGTGTCCCACATGTCATTTTTATGTATTGTTCTTCCACACTGTACATTGATCAGGTAACAAAATGAAGCCTTATTACCAGACCCGGTGGACATCATAAACGTTTCTCCTTGGAAGAATTTACACCTGTAGTTTTACTGCACACCATTGTCGCCTCCTTCCAGCACCGGAACTTGATAGGACTGAAATATAAGAACGTGAGTTATGGATCCCAAGGTGGAGGCGGTCCTCCCCGGCTAGCTGTTAACATGGCTTCTGGATTCCATTGAAATATCAGGCAGCGTTTTACAAATGTTGCTCTTTGTCTGTGAACCTTATAATTGTGCTGAACTTATAGACAATCTCAGTTGTATTATAAATTGTAATGTTACAGCAACTGATTGAACATGACCTCCAAGAACTTACTAAACAAAGCGGGTTGTAAAAGTGTTTCTACCCTGTGTTGTGGCATCAGAAGGGTGTAAAGTGTAAACTGTGCAGATTTTAGAGTGAAAGGGGTTGATTGGGGACTCATAAGGACTATTCTATGTGCAGGGTAGTCATAATATAAATTGAGGTGATCAAAATCTTCAAACCATAAGGACTCACAAGCACAAGTCTGATGCAGAAAACCTACTAAACTATCGGTAGCTGTTTACCCATCCAAAGTATTTTGAGGCCTGTTGTGCTCCATCTCATTCAATCAAAAGAGCACCAAAATACCTGAGCAAGCAGAGGAGAGAGTATGGTGGATTTAACCACTGACACATTCAACAACGTAGGTCGGTAGACCTCCATTCTGGAGATAGGTGTAGGTACAAGTGGTATTTATGACATATCCACAGAGTCTGAGATACGACAACCTCTTCTCATCACAAGATTATGGGCATCTAAGTCAACGAGACTGGTGGCTTTCAGTAAGATATATATTCTCTCTACCTGAGGCTAACGGCACTGTATTATAATCATCCAGTCACACTCCAGATATATTGAACTCCAGAATAAGTGAAATCAATGTCCTACTGTGCATTGGCCTGAGAGACTCGGCTATTAAGAGTGGCTGTGTAATCGTTTGAACCTGTTCACACAACAGTTTATCTCAGTAATCTGCTTGTTTTATAATCCCCTTCTGTCTCCTTATACCTCTCCTGGAAATCAACTCTGCAATGTTGCACAAACTCCATAAAGTGTTTAGAAAACTTTCCCAGAGCATTTGACATTCCATGCCGTAATCCTTTTCTCCCCAACCATCGTGTCTCTTCAATGTGGAGAAGCCTACGGTGCTCCTGGCAGCCCCGAGCTTGCCACTCACCAGCCAAAAGCTCATTGACTCGTCCTGGCCATTCTACCTTATGTGAATCAGCTCATGCCAATTGGGCGAGCAGCCAATCCTACAAAATTAGCCTGATTATAAAGTCTATTGAACACCTGAGCACAATGCGGCACTATGGCAAGACCACGTAGATATATTATTCCAAAAGAGCCGGTCTGTTCAAACTGATTTATTAAGATTCAATAGAATTTATAAATGTTTAATTAAAAAAATATATATTTTATTATATTGAAAAAGTTCTCAAAAGTGACATAAAAATCTGAAAGATTTAAAACCCCCAACTAATCTAAGGAATCCTTAACTGCTCCATTCCTGACTCTACCCGGTACCCCGCCACTCTACACTTCCAGGTCCAGAAATGACTTGTTTGGAGCTTCACTAGTATTAGGTGTCCAAATCAGGTCACGGTGACATCATCTCTGGACCAGGACATACAAAGCTTTTCAGTTACGTATAGATTCCTGTCCTGCTATACTGGAAATAGTTCCCCCCTGTTGTTGGTTCAATGCTATACCGTATCTCCTGTGTCACATAAAACCATTTAGGCCTTTTAATTTTCGAAAAAATCCTCGCCAAACTTCAAAGAAGAGATGAGCATTGCCAGCATCCTCCTTTGCACGATTTCAAAGCATTTCCCTTCCAATTATTCCGGTCTCGAGCCCACGACTCGCACTTGGACACACTCAGGAGGAGCCCAGATTTAACATATGGGATTGTTCTTGGCTACCTGAGAGGTTAAAGGGCCTGTCGTCCGGGCCAATGTCTTCTCATGTAATCTTGTTAAAGGGATGAAGAAGCTTTTCCTGGATTTGACTGCAAAGGGACATCTGTCAGGTAGTTATATTGGGATTTCGGCATTTAACGGTGTTTGCAGATTCTTTTAAGTGCAAATCTAATTATAAAGCAATTTAGAAGATTTTAGGATGTAGGGACAGTGTGATGCTACATGTCCTCCTCATCTTCTCCAGATTCCTCCTCAATGTGTTGTCATCTAGAGGGGTTAAGGAGCAAATGTGTTATTATTATCAGGACTGTGTTTCTTCTAATTTTTGAAATGTCCTTTCAATAAGAACTTCAACCTTTGTATTTTTTGCTGCGTACATTCCCAAACCGATGGCCAAGATGGCCAGATGTCTTCACAATTGGCCACAGCTCATGAGAGGTCATGTTGTCTTTCTTCTAATTGAAAATTTTGTACCTGGTCTCTTTTGAAAAAAAACCCCTAAAAATATGATTTATGGAGTTTTTCATACCTCACTTTTGGGGAAAATGGGTGGAGCCTCTGAATAGTGACAACCCCAACTGCGGCACAAGTGAAGATTTCAATGAATAATTTTGTTAAGCTGTCATTTTTGGTGAGCTCAGTTGGAGCTGGAAGCCTGGTGGACTTGGCCCACAATGTGACACCAGCAGCTCTGGAATGTTCTACTGTCTTTCCCACTGGTCACTGCTCCGGGATCTTTTACCTTCTCTAGAGTGCACGTGGTGCATCAATTTAAGTGATGGTACCAGTGAATTAAAAGTAGATGTGTCACCTCATTACACAGAGTATTTCAATTCTGTTTTTCCATCACAACCCCAACTACAGACCTCAGCTTCGGCCTGATCCTTAACTAAACAAGGACTCCAGCTGCCGTGACCTCAATTTGCTCCTGAGCATTCTGTGTCTGATACTGTTGGGCTTTACAATGGTACCTCTTGGCCAAACCAGGTAAGCAACCACCAACAGAGAGACTACTACAAGAGGTAGTGGCCTGATGACCCCGTGGCAGCAAATACCAGATCCCTGTACAGGGTTTGAATGGTGAAAACGGATAATGCCCTTTGGGATTAGCCAAAAACCTAACTGGTCAGGTGGCAAAACCAGCTTCATATTACACATATTGGGAGATCAAAGAGTGTGAGTGGAGGGAGTTAGAAAAAAACAACGCATTAGTCAGAAGAAACTTCTGTGTTGTTGGCGATGGGTTCCCCTTCATAAATAGAACAATGTCAATAGGGCTGCGGCCCCAGGTGGCAGAAGTGATTCTGGGACAGGGGCCGAAAACAGGGTTACTACACTGCATTTTACCATCCTTTCTGGATGATTCCAGAAATCCTGTAAAACCCCTTTAAAATGCAGTTTTTTGCTCCTATGACAAAAACCAATTTGGACAAAAATATTTCACATCTTATCACCAAAAGATGGGTCACATGTTCATGATCATGGTTCATGTGATTCAATCTTTGACTCTAAATCTGATACTACGAATATTAGAACTACTTTAATTTTAGTCTGGTCCAGGTAGGGCTTCACATTAATGGTGTAACGCAATGCAGACTGGTCGCGGTGATAGCATGTAAACCGTTAAAACAGTTAATATTATGGCTGAGTGGCCCTATACTGCAATGTTTGGGTCTGTGCTGAATATTGTGGGTTTGGGTCCCCGAACACGGACTTCAGCCAGAAGTTTGGGTTTAGCTTCTGTGCAACACCCACGATCGGTGCTGGCACTATTCGTTGGTAATAACCCTTTAAATGTTGCCAACAACCAGCAATTTCCCTAGGATTTGTCGCTCCCCTTGATGTCGTCACGGAGCGACGATCTTATGGAACATGGAAGGGTGCAGTTTTGCAAGAGGCATTTAAATGGTTAATGGCCATGATCATTGCTAGCACCTGACAGCTGTTACAGGTGTTCAAAGTTTGCCTGAATTCGGCGAACCCGAGTCCGTTCATCATTAGTTATTACACATTACTAAGATAAACCATCACAGTATAATCAGTGCAAGTGGAATTATGTGCCCCCCCCCCCCCCCACTGAAACGGAGGCCCTTCACCATGGTGCTGTACTCTGTTTCACTTTAGGCCAGCCCAAGTCAATGTTATGGAGTTGATTTGCAGTTCTTCCTTGTAGCAGATGATAAGGCACCACTGAAGGCAAAGGTTGTGTAGCTGAGGTGACATAGAGAGATCTGTTGTACCTATAGTAGCCTTATGAGAAGTCTCCTCATCATATGTAGAGACCAGAACCATCGATAATAAGTTTTATTTGGTGGCGGGGGGAGGGGGGGACGGGCACAACTGAAACAGGATCATTGGGAATTCCAGAGGTTGGACATCTTCCCCATCATAAAGTGACGTCATAGCCTAAGTCTATCTAGGACTTCTCAGGATTTGGCTAGATGTAGCCATCGATTTTCGAAGCATGACAGAATTTTTGGGGACATAATTTCTTTATAATTATAACTTCATATATTGTATTCACGAAGAACAATAGTGGGATGGGAGGAATTTAGAATATATTATTATTATTGTTGTTGTTGGTTTACTGTGCCAGATGTGAGGGCCTTTAGGCCCCATGAAATTTTGCCAAATTACTATCATTGTAAAGGAAGGGGTTTTAATGTGGAGGTTATTTAAACTTACAGACCCCTGCAGCTCCCTATTGTCCCGGTGGGATTGCAGGGCTGTAGGATTACAGTGGTACAAGATGTCGGCTCGCTCCTATCACCTACATTCTTGCTTTCACTGGAGACTCATATTTGTATTATCAGCGAAAGCAAAGAGGGGTCCCGAAATCCAGGATAACCATCTCTGATGTGATCAGGCTGCCCCCAACTTGTGATCCCTTTGTAGATGTCTAGCCCCGGGCATGGAGAGTCTGGGAACCTGCTAGGAAAACTCTCTAACTCATTAACATCCCAATTAAGAGGGGACAAAGCAACAGCAGCTACAGAGGGAGAGTATAAGAAGCAGAGAAAGGAAGAAAAGATAATTAAAAGGAGCGGCGGGGATTATATCCCATCATGAATGCGCTAATGCACCATCAATGGCCAGCGGGACTATAACTCCTAATTAATTTGACATTAAAGGTTTCGTTGTGATATCTCTTCCAATAACACCATAACAATATGGAACGACGGAGGGGGAGGGGCGGTAATATGGCTCTATAATGGTCCATGATACCCTACAGGATCTTAACCCTTTCCACTCCGGACTCCGGGATTCACTTATGATGAAAACTTTTCTTTACATTTGTTTAATCCTGAGAAAAACTTTACAATTTTCAGGAATCTGTTTGATATGTGACAATATTACTTCTGCGGATAAAAAAAAAAGCGCAAATAATTAGCAAAAATGTTACACATAAAAATGTACATATTAAAAAAAAGAATATTTCGAATATTTAGAGATAAGAATAAATTCTAGAATAAATTATAACTTAATGGTTTTTTCAATTATTTTTGTAAATTGTGTACAAAAAAGTTCAAGTTTTTTTAATTTAAAAAATTATAATTTTAATACCGTAATTTTTTTAAAAAAAGTTTTTTTTTACATGACCTAAAATAAGTCAAATTTCTTTTTCCATTGTAGAAAAATTGATGATATTAGATTAGAAATAGGGAAACTTTTATACCTGAAGGGCTTACTACGTTTTTTATACAATCTTCAACTTTTTGAAAATTGGGAACTTACGTATTTATCAAGATTCTTTATTTAGTTTTTTTTTTACATCTTATAGAAAAATAGATCTAAAAGTAAAAAAAAACCTTATTCTTTCTAACTAATTTCTACTCATAAGTATAAAAAGTAATTATTTTTTTCTCCAATTCTCAAGTGAAATTGAGAATTTATGATGGATCTGGTTCTGCCTTAGTAAATGTGTTTTGGAATTGTCGCATGTCCGATTCATTCGCGCCAAATTTGTCTCAAATTTTTACCCTATAAAGTAGATCTCATTTGTGACTAATAATGGAACGAGACTGAGAAAATGTTACAGAAGGTTCAGACCACATTGTGATGTAACTGCAGGGACTAAAAGTTACAGAGAAGGAAAAAACTATTGAAAAAAAATTCTCGCTCAAATGAGTCTTTGCCTTTTTTATTATAATGTACGTTACTGGAGAAATTTTACATTATAAAACTCCTCTGAAGGATTTCCCATGTTGCATAGAGATTATTCTTCATTTGGGAAGTGAAAACCTTTGTTTTTAGTAATGAAAAGTGAATTTTTTTCCAGTGCAGCCGTTCAGAGCAGGTGCGTTTTTGCAACTTTTTGGCGAGCACAATTGTGATAGATGCCGAGCAAACATCTGTATAACAGCCGCTCACTATATCAGATAAGGCGCAGGGACTCAAAAGTGCCAGACTTTTTCTTACACCCAAAAAAGTCGCAAATTAGAGACAAATACTAACTGCGCCAAAAAAATTGTGCAAAAAAATGGCAAGAACAGTCTAAAAAACTATGATCAATGTCCCCCAGAAAGAGTAAAGAAGAGAGTATTTCAGTATTAATATTAGTAATAATGTTTTGGTAAGATGATATCATTAATAATATTTCATAACGACACCTCCCTGTCTCCAGTATAGAACACAGGCAGTCCCCGGGCTACGTGAAGGATCGGTTCTGTAGGTTTGTTCTGAAGTTGAATGTGTATGTAAGTCAGGTACATAGGAAGGGTGACCAATTATTTTTTTGGTCCCTGTGATTGGTTTTAAAAAATTTTGGGTTGGCATTGGAAAAGGGAAGGACAATAGAACTTCATTAGAGACACTTTCAATAACTCCTACAGCTGATCATTGCAGCCGGGGGCTAAAGTTCTGTAAATTACCAACATCCAGAAAGCTTCACCAGAGGTCACAGTGATCTCAGAGGTCGTATGTAACTATAGATCGTCTGTAAGTCAGGGGTCCTTAAATTGGGGACTGTCTGTATATGATACTTTATTCACAATGAATCCATCTTATATATTATACAATCGTTATTCTTTACTACTCCTAATGTTGCTGATAATGAAGTTTTAAGTTCAATATTTATTTTACTTGTATTTTAAATAAATTATATTTCATTTTATTTTAATTATCTATTTATCTATATATATTTATATATAGGGGGTCATTTATCTTATTTTTCCCTTCTTTGAGCTCTTTTTGCGCTTGTTGTGAGTCTATTTTTTTTTTTGCACCTGATTTATCGTTTTGGCTCTTTATTATATGCAGATTATTTTGCGCCTTATTAGTTGCAATTTTGTAAAATTTTGTTGTGCAAATCATATAGTTCCCTTTTCCTAAGGTCTGGACCAGGGTGTTATTGCGTAGTTTGTGCCCTTTTATACGCAAATCAATGTCCAATTAGGCGTCAACATCCGAAAGCCGGAGAAATACAAAGACAAATGAGGCGCAAACCAGGAAACTGCTGGAAAACGGTGCAAAAAATTGTGCAAATAGCCCAATGCGCTCAAAAAGTCAGCCAAAAAACAGACTGTGATAAATGACCCCCATAGATGAACTATCTGTATCTTTATCTATCACTTCTATCTATCTCTTGTCTCTATCTATCAGTCATATATTTATCTATATAGATGCACAGAAATTCACGTTGAGGTCAATGGGATTTTTTCCTGATGCGCTAAAACCTCTTAATTTTTTATTTTTTAATGGAGATCAGGAACCGAGATGATACATAATGTGAGCTGAGCCTCATAGATTTATACAAGGAAGATGGAAATCGAATGGAAATTAAATAAGACAAAGCAAATAACATTTTTCTTGTGACAATTCACGTCTTATGTCACTGTCTCTTTTACAACCCGGAGACGTAACTCGATCTTTCAGTGTATAAGTGGTTAGTAAATGGTTAATCTGCAGGGACCTGCCGTAGTTAAGGGGTTTGGATTTTCCTAGGTAACAAGTATAGTAATTAGCCAAGTTCTCACCTTATCATTAATCAATATACTCCTCCATTACTGTGTAACTGTGCGGAGCCCCTGAGGGGAGGAGGCCTCCATGAAGAGTATTATGTTCTCCTCTGCTCCCATGTGTCCCCCTATTCCCATCTACTAGAGACTTCTCACACACCGGATCCCCACTGCTCCCCGAGGACGGCACACACCACCATCTGAAGACATGACATTGTTGTTGTTATTGTTGTTGTATTTTGAATTTTTATTACATTATTTTGTAGGATCATTTGCAAATAATTGATTTCATTTAGTAGACATTACGCAGTCTGCATGCAACAAAGAGTTAATAAATCAAATAGAATCAAAATCTGATTGAATTCTTTAATGTTCTATAATTTATGACAAAGCGAAAAATAAATATCATCTCCGGTAGAAAGGATAATACCGGCAGTCCCCGGGTTACATACAAGATAAGTTCCATAGGTTTGTTCTTAAGTTGAATTTGTATGTAAGTCGAAACTGTATATTTTATAATTGTAGCTCCAGACAAAAACATTTTTTGCCCCAGTCACAATCAAAGTTTCACAATTTTTTTCTGCATTGGGACCAAGGATTATCAATAAAGCTTCATTACAGACGCCTTACAGCTGATCATTGCAGTCTGGGACTATAGTAACATCCAGAGAGGTCACCAGAGGTCACAGGGGTCTGTCTGTAACTATGGGTTGTCTGTAAGTCAGGTGTCCTTAAGTAGGGGACCACCTGTACTGGATACTGGACGCTCAATACTATATTTTAATTTAATATATTTTATAATTAATTTCATTCAAAAAAATGACCAAATATCACAGATACCAGGGACAAACATTTTGACCTCAGCCCAAAGCTGAGGAACTAGAAAGTAAAATTACTTAACTATTCATAAAAATTTCCAAACTGCACTCAAAATATAAAGCCAAAATGTATATACAAGTGGTCCCCGACTTAAGAACACCTGACTTACATACGACCCCTCGTTACAAATACACCTTTGTGGCCACTGTGACCTCTGGATGCTGGACCAACTGGACCAACATAAGGTCTGAATTATTTAATTGGGGCAGCTGAACAATCTTGAATGATTTGCTCATCTCTAATGAGGTGTTTTAGACATTTTTGAGTCTCGGTTGTGGCTTTAATGTAAAATTGTGCCACAATTTCGGGACAAAGGGTTGGTCTAAGCTTAGGCAGCCAAGACATAACAATCCAACATCTTCTGAAATGGTATAGAAATGTCAAAGGACGCTAGTTGGGTTATCACCGATAGATTGGTGGTGGTTTGACCTTACTACTGAGGGTAGTTCGGGGCACTACGTGGATTAAAGGCCATATCCGTCCCATATACACGGTAATAGGGGAACAGTGACCGCTATAGATATCTACTGGCTGGATCTGATTGGTCCTTGGACACATGGGTCATCATAAGATATTTATGGTCAGTTAATAACATACAGTATGTCCACAGTCAGGAGTCATTGGTGACATGGAGGATCCAGAGCCGTCACATGGAGCTTACACCATAAATATTTAGGGCACAATAGGGCTGATGAATGAATGATTGGGGCGAGGTGAATATTTCCCAATGGACGGGAATGGGAGACACAACACAGAATCAGACAATCAATACACACCTGATGCTTCTCCAAGACAGAGGGGAAGAAACCTTCATTTTCCATTCAGAGGGAGATGAGGACCCTGCCCTAACAGCCCTTTAACCCCCTGTGGACCTCATCAGCACGTTACACTGTGCGGGGCTAGTAATGTGCAGTAAGTGACCCCAGGCAGGACAATGACCCATTGAGAATTATAATGACATCTGATTGTCTGACTATTTATATGTAAAGATAACACACACATTACATGGCATCAGGGCCAAGGAGAGACCCAGCACTAAATATATACAAGACATACACTGGGGAACCAGGGGGGCTGAGGAGACCCCGCACCAAATACATACAAGACATATA
>WNYA01002786.1:19907-34303 GCA_019512145.1 Engystomops pustulosus | reverse complement strand
TACCTGTCCCAGCAGTGGTCTCCAATAACCAATAACATGTCCAGCAGTGGCCCCCCTCACTGATAACCTGTCCCAGCAGTGGTCTCCAATAACTAATAACATGTCCTGCAGTGGTCTCCAATAACTAATAACATGTCCATGCAGTGGCCTCCCCTCACTAATATTATGTCCCGGTAGTAGCCTGCCTTTACTAATAACATGTCCAGCAGCGGCTTCCCCTCACTGATAACATGTCCAGCAGCGGCCTCCCCTCACTGATAACATGTCCAGCAGCGGCCTCCCATCACTGATAACATGTCCAGCAGCAGCCTCCCTTACCTAATAACATGTCCAGCAGCAGCCCTCCCCTAACTAATAACATGTGCAGCAGCAGCCCTCCCCTCACTAATAACATGTGCAGCAGCAGCCCTCCCCTCACTAATAACATGTGCAGTAGCAGCCCTCCCCTCACTAATGACATGTCCCACTAGAGGCCTCCCCTCATTATTAACATGTCCCAGCAGCGGTCTTCTTTTACACATAATACACATATATACTTACCCTCCGACGCTCTCCACATATATGTATGCGCTCGTAGATGCACTTGAATATATATATATATATACACACACATATATATACACACAGCCGCTACGGAGGTAGTTACGCCTCTGCACACAAGTATGGCAGACATCAGTGACACGGGTATTAGTGGCATCTAGCACCTTATAGATGATGATCTGCTCCATCAGGAAAAGGACATCATTACGATTTCTCCCGGCCATGGTTTATCACTGGTGAATTAACAGTCAAATTTCTTGACTTTTGGATATGGGATGGACCCTCAATTCGTCATAACAATTCAAGTCTGTGCTATAAATAAACACAAAACATTTTTTTTATGGTGTCAAATAGGCCACAGCTTTATTTAAATCACAAGACTAAAGCAGTTAGAGGAGGAGTTGGGTGAATTGCTAGAATGGGATTCACCGGACTGTGAGATACAGCCCACCGGCCAGACGGCACGCTCTGCACCGCCATTCTAGCTCAGCCAGTCTACTTTAACCCCTTGCCGCACCGCAGTGGATATATCCGCCACTGCGCGCAGTGAGTTAGTGCTCAGCGGCGGATATATCCGTCAGCGGCACGACATGTAAAGATCATGTCATCCCGCCGCGGGACGGGAGAACACCCGGCAATGTCCCCTCTGACATCACCGGACCGATATCTTTGGTCTTGTGTTGTCAATCAATGCAATTGGCCAGTCTTTTTTTTTATAAAACAAAAATTTTGGTACAGAGATAAACAAGAAAACAATACAAGAACATAAAAGAAACAACAACTCACTTATACTGAGTGTATCAAATATAAAAGCGGAAGTCTGATAGAATCCAGAGTAGCTCAATCATATAACAACATATCAGGAAATCGATCTAGCATTATAGGCGTCCCAAGGAGTCCAGGTCTTTTCAAATGTGTCACTAGTATGACGAAGCATTACGGTAACATATTCCATTGATCTAAGATCCCTGAGATGTTCATAGAATTCCAACAACGATGGAGGAACTGAACGTCTCCAGTTCAGAGATATCAAACACTTTGCCGCCATTAATATATGTAGGAGCAACCTGGCAGTCTGCATTATTTTACGGATGTGAGAAGGTTTGAAGTTAAAATTAAATATACATCCAAAAATGTTTTCCCTGCCAAGTGCGGCAATACCAGACATGTGGGCGTCAGCTGCTGCTTCGTCGCACAGCAATGTCCAGAACAGAGTGAACTTGAAGAGCCCCTGATATAACAGTATATAAAACCCCCAAAGATGTCACCATTTAGGAAACTAGACCCCTCAAAGAATTTATCTGGGGTTGGGGTGAGCATTTTAACCCGCAACATTCTGGCCAAAAGTAATGCAAAATAATGGTGCAGGGTATAAAATGTGTTTTTATCTCAAAAATGTCATTTTAGTGCCTAATATATTGTGCCCAACCCATGTCACTTTATACAAACACCCCAAAAATCATTCTGCGGGCTGTCCCACATACGGCAATACCACACATGTGCCAATAAATGATAGGCTGGGCACACACCAGGGCTGAGAAGGAAAGGAGTGAAATTTTACTTTTCCAGCTCCTTTTTCACATGTTTGAATTTGGAGTACCATGTCATGTTCGCAGGATCCGTGAGGTACCAGTGCGATACAAACCCCCGAGAAATTATACCATCTTCACGCCATACCTTGCCCTGTCTGAGTTGAAGTCTCCCTTTGAATTGTACCAGGAACTCGTCTATGCTCACATGTTTGGCGGGGTATATGCCTGGGCAAACTTGGCACTAAAATGATCTAATATGGGCTTGATCTTAAATAAAGGATCATAACTGGGGTCACCTCTGGGTGGGCACTGTGTGTTGTCAGTGTAGTGCAAAAACTTATGGATGGCTTCAAAGCGCATCCTGCTCATTGCCATGCTGGACATTGGGGTGCGGTACAGAATGTCTGTCAGTAGTCCCTGATCGATGGCTTCTTTACAAGCCCCATAAGAAGAATTATGCCCCAATACTCAATCTCTGCTGCAGTGACAGGGGTCCACCTGTAGGGTTGTGCATAAAATGAAGAGGGGTTTTGGGCATTACATAGAGATTGGTCTGGACTACAATTAAATTCAACAGCTCCTCATCAAAAAGAAAACTTTAAAAAGTCCACAGCTCTGAGCCCTGCCGTGTCAAATTTAATTCCAGGTTGGCCCAAAAAGTCAGGGACCTGAGGGGTATAATTATCTGGGGCTACCCATGTGGGGTCAGTGGAAGCCCCAGACACTTCTCCTGCAGAAGTCCCAGGCACTTCAATCGCAGAAGTTCCTAGAACTCTACCGCGCCTTCTAGGGGGTCCTTCCAGGCCACTGGAAGATGAGAAGGAGGATGATGATAGGTTAAGCGGGACATCATCCCCACTAGCTGACTCTGTGTCAGAGGCCGGCATGTTGTATGTCTCCAACACGGTGTACGTCTTCTGAGACATTGCACACAAATAAATAAAAATGTGCACAAGAAAAAATTAGAACGTACACCAGAAAAATTAGATGATGTGCACCCAACTACACGGATAAACCGCACAGATGGCACACAAAAGAAAAGTGATAAACCGCACCAACTACACGGACAGGCCGCACAGAAAATAGATAAGTGCACCCAACTACAGCTACACCTAAGGGCACTCTGCAAAAAAATATTACCAGGCATCAAAAAAAAAAAACCTATGTGCACCACGCTACAAATGCGCCTAGCTTGCCCAACTACCGTGCAGCACTATTCATACGGCGCAATGAACGTCCAGTGCAGAACAACGCTAACAGAGCGCAGTGCATTTGGAGTCAGAAAGGACAGACAGGAAAAAAATGGAAGGTGATCACACAGGACGCAGGCGGGAACAGATAATAATAATTCTTTATTTATATAGCACACACACATTACGCAGCGCTGCACAAAGCTTGCCAAATTGTTCCCTGTCCCCAATGGGGCTCACAATATAAACAACCTAACAGTATGTTTTTTTGGAGTGTGGGAGGAAACCCACGCAAACACGGAGAGAACATACAAACTCTTTGCAGATGTTGACCTGGGTTGGGTTAGAACCCAGGACCCCAGCGCTGCACGGCAGAAGTGCTACTACACCGTGCAGATAGGGATCAGATGGGTATCAGATAGGAAAAAAGTATTTTGGGGCACACACTAACGCTCTGCTCCTCTCTCCAGCGATACCAAACTAAAATGGTCGCTGGAGGAGGAGGAAGGAGCTAAAACCATGTTTTTTAGCCCCATGACACTGCAACTGGCCAGGTAGGATTGACTGACCAATCGCAGCGATCGGCATACTGATCGCGGGAGCCAGCACAGTACAGATACAGGTACAGATACAGGCGCTAAGGGGTTAAGTTCTTGTGAAAAGGTTTTCATTTTCTACCCCACTGTTCTTTATAACAGTCTAATGATATAATCCCTCCCAAGCATATCCATTCTCTGGTGTTTTGAGACCCTATAGACTCTTTGCTGTTTCACCAATGGAGATTTCCCTGTTGTACAGAACTGATAATATATAAGGATGAGGGAGATACCTCTTAGATGTATGGTAAGTCCCTGCGCAGGTAAGTGAGGGACAGAGGATGCACTTACTACATGGAAATCAACAAGTTAATAGCCAATGATGGATATCATCAGTAAGACCTCATCACTCCCAGATAGATAATAAGGGTCCATGACACAGGGTTCAGCAGTGCTTCATATGTCTCCCTGCACCTTAGCTCAAATTCGCCTCAGGACTCCCTAAAACATAAAATATGTTCAATACAATTTCATTTCTGTAACAACGTGAGTTGTATGTGAACATGATACTGACATTCTGTCTCTTACATTGATAGAGATGGGAGTTACATAGATATGAAATGTATATGCAATGTAAAAGGATAAGAATTATAGGATCCAGCAGAATGATCAATATAAAAAAGAAGAGAAATAAAGCAAATTGTTCATTTCATCATAAATTGTTCTGTTTAGACAGAAAGATTGAGATTTACTTTCAATTGTTTGGCATGTTGCAGTCTATAGCCAGAGGATAGATAAATAAAGAGATAGGGATAGATAAAGAGATAGGGATAGATAAAGAGATAGGGATAGATAAACTCCAAGGAAGGAAGCAGCACTCCAAGATGAATAGGGAATGTTTATTCCACCAGGGGTAAGAGCTACGTTTCGGCTGACTCTATGCAGCTCTTACCACTGGTGGAATAAACATTCACTATTTATCTTGGAGTGCTGCTTCCTTCCTTGGAGTTTGTATGCATAGGGAATCCTGAGTCAGTTCCTTGAAGCCTGCACCCACATTGGATTTAATCCAGTTATCCACAGTGCTGCTCCTTCTACCGATTTATAGGGATAGATAAGGGATATCTTTCTCTCTCCTGTTGATTTTGCTCTGGGTTGCAGACAGTTACGTTAGCGGAGATGGACCGAATCTTTCTCCACTCACCCTTCTCCCCTGCAGGGCTACCTTGTCTGGATGTTTTGGAACTGGTCCAATCACATTCTGGAATATGACTCTAACATGACTCTCATGAAAGGCTTGCCTGCCATTTCTCCTTTGCTGTCTGATGTTCATCTTGATTTCTTTATCTTTTATTCCTGACCCTTTGCCTATTTTCTGACCATGGGTTGTGTACTGTATTGTCTGCTTAGTTCTGACCCATATTTGTTGACTGCTCTTCTACGTTTGTATTGCCTAGTTCTTGTCTGTAATGCAGGAAGGGTACCTTGACCAGTTGTCATCTCCCGCTTAGAATAGGCAGGACAATTAGGTAGGGTCGCGGGGATTTCCCTTACTGCATGTCAGATACATAGGATATATAGATAGCTATGAGCTGGATAGGCAGTAGACAAAGTAGTAGGAGAGGTTCCCCTATTTTTTCCCAATGTTTCCTTGTCCTCCACCATTTTACCCTTTGTGGTCCAGCATGATTATCCAGCACTTGTCATTACTATACCAATCCTTTGATATTGAGGAGCCCATTTCGGAGCGATGGTGCAGCAGACAGCATCAGGGATTGAACAGAGCTAATGCTGGAACATGTAGTTAGAAATAGCTGACATTCTCTTCCCCTCATTTTCTTCAGGACACATGAGCTCCTCTAACCAGACGTTACCAATGTACTTCATTCTATCTGGGATTTCCAATGTCCCAGAGATGCAGCTTCCAATCTTCCTTCTGGTTCTGCTCACGTATCTCCTCACTCTTGGTGGGAACATGACTATTTTTCTTCTGGTCTGTCTGGATGATCACCTCCACACCCCAATGTACTTCTTTCTCTGTAATTTGTCCATCCTGGACATGTCCTCTTCCACGGTCACTATGCACAGGGTGTTCTCCAGCTTCATTACAGCAGATACCAAAATATCTTTTTGGGCTTGCATGGTCCAAATGTACTTTTTTGCATCGTTCACGAGTGATGAGCTGCTTCTCCTGACCATTATGAGTTATGACCGATACATGGCCATCTGTAGACCCTTGCATTATCATACTGTGATGTGTCTAAAATTCTGCAGCAAGTTGACCGCCATTTGTTGGGCCATTGGTTTCCTTCAGGTGTTGCCACTTGTGGTCATGCTGTCAAATATCACTTGTTTCAGGACCATCGAGATCAACCACTTTTTTTGTGACATCATGCCCCTTATTAGACTTCCGTGCAGGAACATCTCTGTCTTGGAACTTTACAATTTTATCAATGGACTAATCCTGGCCATACTTCCCTTTTTCCTTACTTTTATCCCTTATATATTTATCGTTATTGCGATTCTTAAGATTCGTTCTTCTACTGGAAGACGTAAAACCTTTTACACTTGCTCCTCACACCTCACGGTCATTATTCTTCTATATACTTCTCTCGTCTGCCAATATCTTCAGCCAGAGTCAACGAGCGACCAGGGATCTAGTAAACTTTACTCTCTGTTTAACACGGCAGCCGTCCCTTTGCTGAACCCCTTAATATACAGCTTAAAAAATAAAGATGTGAAGGAGGCTCTAAAGAGGAGAAGGAGGTTAATATCTTGAGTAATTGTTATTTTTCTCTAAGTTTCTAGATATAATAACTATTATAGTACAGCATTGTCACCACTTCCTTACAGGTCACATGTTGCATTGGTCGTCTCTTCTTCATTCTGCTATGACTTGACTTATGTAGTTGGTGTACCTTATCCCTGTGAGACATCTTCTGCACGAAGTATAATTCAATGAAACAGCTATGACTAGAGTGTTCCTTTAAAGATGACCTCTACCGAGTCTGGTGCATTCAGAATTATCTTCTCTAAAAAAATTTCCCCCAAAAATGTAGTTTCACCTACTAATCTAATTACGCCCTGTATTGTCAGGTGGGTGGCCCTGGGCTGGAGCAGACTGCATGTCACCATGTTTCTGATACCAGAGAGCCTTCAGAACTTGTGGCCCACAGATGATGGAACATTGTCACTTGTGAAGGTTATGTAAGGTCCTCTTTCAGGTCACAGACAGTTCTCATTTTTACTTTTGAATTTTGTTTTCCATTTTTTAACCCCTCTATATCTGCAACTGCAGCATCTAAAGGGTTCCCAACAATTATCACCACTGCATTGACCCTCCTTCAGAATATCAGAGAGCCAATGCATTTCCATGTTAGGGGCCTGACAGTGGTCCCATGGACATGTGCGGCAGCTGTATCTTTTCACTTAGACTTCTATGGGAGGGCAGAATCACAAACACGGGCAGAAATAGAACCTGCTATGGCTTTCTCAGGGGCACTAGGCTCAGGGCTGATGAAACCTCAGCTGTGTGCATAGAACCCTGTAGAAATACATGGGGACATGACTTAAAACAACAGCAGCGCACATGTGGAAAATACGTTCCAAGCCATGAGACCTACTGTGAAATGCTGCAGATTTTCTCCATACTTTGCTATGTTGGGCACCCAGTAAACATACAACAAAGATACAGAATCTAAATCTGCATCAAACAGTAACAGTAACCACCAGATGAATGTTTCAAAGCTAAAAATGTTAAACAAGCAGTTCATAAATGATCCTATTCCCTAAATACAAAGATAAATATTCACGGAGTATAACGGATTACTTCACTGATTGTATTACCAGATGCACCAAATTTCATCAAAAACTTAGTAAAACATTTGACAACGGGCAGCACGGCGGCTTAGTGGTTAGCATTACAGCCTTGCTGTTCAAGTCCTCGCTCAACATCTGCAAAGAAATTGTATGTTCTCTCCATGATTGCGTGTGTTTCCTCTGGGTCCTCTGGTTTCCTCCCACACTCCAAAACATACTGGTAGGTTGATTAGATTGTGAGCACCATGGGGACAGGGACCGATTTGGCAAGTTCTGTGCAAAATGGCACAACACATATAGCAGGTATTGTTAGACGGGGGCGGTCCGCAGCCTCTTGGGGTTTCAGTAGGAGTTCCTGATCCGATGTGCTAGCAGTAAGTTTCTCCAATATGGGTTTCTATTGGGTTCGCCCACTTTGGCCAAAAAAAGATCCGGTGTGGTTCGTTCCGTTAATACCTCGACTTGCTGTTGCTCACTATCTGTTATCACGGTCTGAATTCAGTGAGCAACGGCAAGTCAAGATATTAACAGAACGAACCTCGAACCCTGACACAGTCTATGGCAGATATACTGCTCTTATAAGTATGAACAAACTATCAGGAACCTGCAAAAAGACCCTGAGATACCCTGCAAGGTGAAAGGGAAAACCCACCCCATCTGGCAGCTGCTGGACGCTGGGGCAGACAGGCAACAGGTACACAATACAATAGACAGACATAACCAATGTAGCTGGCCAGAATAAACCTGTCCCAGATTATACCCCCTAGACCAGAATATACCCCCACCCTAGGCCTAAATGTATAACCCTGGGGATTAACTCTGTACCAAAAGGTATAAAATAACCTTGGCCCCATCCATCTAGACCTTCACTGATTCTCTCACCTTTCTAAGTTTCGTGAAGTTTTCTGGTTAAAGTGATACCAGTGTATTGAGGGTTTTCACATGGAAAGGGTATCGAAAAAAATGGGTTGGTGTAAGACGCGCTGCTCGTAATTAGGCTGATGCAACACAAGTTTCTTTTGTTGAGAATTTATTCATATAGCTAATGGACTACGCGTTTTGGGTGTGGTCCAACCCCTTCCACAGGTCCGTAAGTGGTACTAGGCAAAATAATAAAATATATACATACACGTGTTAGTAAGAACATACAGATACATAGTGATGAGAGATGATCATGTCACAATATATATATATACAAATGTATACATGTCACCGTGAAAATCATAGAAAATAACATGTATAAAATGTGGGGGAATGGAAGATGAGCATATGAAATAAATAGGGGAATAGATAATTGATCGCCTGACATGGTTATTGGATGAATATATATGAGAGTAAATGGATAAATATTTCATCTCTATGACAATTGTTCTGTGGGCCGATGGATGGATTTGGGAGTGGATAGGGGTAGATGGGTAGTTGGAATATACATGTAAATTCATGAAGGGGATTGTTACCTCTAAATAAGATAGCCAGGGGCCAACAGGGAGCCGTGATAGCAGCTATTTATCTATTTTTATATAATCCATAATTCTATATAATTCATAATCTAACATTCCAAGTCTCTCACCACTATTATATTATATATTTCATTTCCTCCCTTCTTTATATAGAAGTATCATCGCCACTCATCCTCTGTGTCCTCCAGGGGGGGTCGGGGAATTTAGAGTGGCCCTGGAAAAAACTCTAATAGTGGCCCCATTCTATGGGTGGAGTCATAACAAGTAGGAGTGGTCAGACAACGTGGGTGGGGTTAGCACAGACAAATTGTTGGCAGATGGCAAATCAAGAGCATCTTTTTCTAATAAGTGACACGACATGGAACATTAAAGGAAACCTTCCATATGATGTGATGCATTATGAAGCAAACATACCCTGAGACTGATGCAGGATCAGATCTTGGTTAATCCCTGAGCTGAGTGGTTTTGCTGATAAAACAGAGATGACATTATGACATACCTCCCAACTTTTGGAGAAGAGAAAGAGGGACAAAAGCCCCTCCCCTTTTTCTAAACCACGCCCATTGTCCCACCCACAAGCATAGTATAATATCACCATTGACGGTCCCCACATAGTACAGTGCCCCTTACTTTGGCCACCCCTATGGACCTGTATAATATCCCCTAAAGCAAATCTGCAACATATAAAACCCCTCTTTAATTTTATCCTACCTTTACATTTCGTTTTCCACTTTTATTTATCTCCCCAAACTTACACATAATCCTATCTGTACTCCTACCCCACCCCTCCTCACATGGTGCGGTCCCTGTTCTCTATCCTCCTCATGGTGTGGTCCCTGTCCTCTATCCTCCTCATGGTGTGGTCCCTGTCCTCTATCCTCCTCATGGTGCGGTCCCTGTCCTCTATCCTCCTCATGGTGCGGTCCCTGTCCTCTATCCTCCTCATGGTGCGGTCCCTGTCCTCTATCCTCCTCATGGTGCGGTCCCTGTCCTCTATCCTCCTCATGGTGCGGTCCCTGTCCTCTATCCTCCTCATGGTGCGGTCCCTGTCCTCTATCCTCCTCATGGTGCGGTCCCTGTCCTCTATCCTCCTCATAGTGCGGTCCCTGTCCTCTATCCTCCTCATAGTGCGGTCCCTGTCCTCTATCCTCCTCATAGTGCGGTCCCTGTCCTCTATCCTCCTCCAGCCTACTCCTCCTGTCCCTCCAGCCTACTCCTCCTGTCCCTCCAGCCTACTCCTCCTGTCCCTCCAGCCTACTCCACCTGTCCCTCCAGCCTACTCCACCTGTCCCTCCAGCCTACTCCACCTGTCCCTCCAGCCTACTCCTCCTGTCCCTCCAGCCTACTCCACCTGTCCCTCCAGCCTACTCCACCTGTCCCTCCAGCAGCATCCACCTGTCCCCCAAGCAGCATCCACCTGTCCCTCCAGCAGCATCCACCTGTCCCTCCAGCAGCATCCACCTGTCCCTCCAGCAGCATCCACCTGTCCCCCAAGCAGCATCCACCTGTCCCCCAAGCAGCATCCACCTGTCCCCCAGTCCCCCACCCTCCTCCTGCCCACCAGCAGCCTCCTCCTGCCCACCAGAAGCCTCCTCCTGCCCACCAGCAGCCTCCTCCTGCCCACCAGCAGCCTCCTCCTGCCCACCAGCAGCCTCCTGTCCTCTTCCTGTGCCCCAGCCCCCCCCTGTGCCCCAGCCCCCCTGTAGCCTCCAGCCCCCCCTGTAGCTTCCAGCCCCCCCTGTCCTCCTCCTCCTGTGCCCCAGCCCCCCCTGTAGCCTCCAGCACCCCCCTGTCCTCTTCCTGTGCCCCAGCCCCCCCCTTTCCTCCTCCAGTAGCCTCCAGCCTGCCCCCTGTCCTCTTCCTGTGCCCCAGCCCCCCTTTCCTCCTCCAGTAGCCTCCAGCCCCCCCTGTAGCCTCCAGCACCCCCCTGTCTCTATCCTGTGCCCCAGCCCCCCTGTAGCCTCCAGCCCCCCCCCTGTCCTCTTCCTGTGCCCGAGCCCCCCTTTCCTCCTCCAGTAGCCTCCAGCACCCCCTGTCCTCTTCCTGTGCCACAGCCCCCCCTTTCCTCCTCCAGTAGCCTCCAGCCCCCCCTGTCCTCTATCCTCCTCCTGGCTCCTCTTCCTGTGGCCCCCTGTCCCCTCAGTCTCTTACCTGCTGTCATTCCATCTTCTCCCCTGGAGTCCGTAGGGGGGCGTGGCCAGCCAGGGGCGGAGCTCGCTCCTCATCTGATTGGTGCAGACATCATGTGAGGAGGTAGCAGGGGCTGGTCCCGCCTCCTCCCGACCCCCATGCTTTGGCTGCTCTGCAGCTCTAAACTACAGGGACAAAGCGGGGAAAGTGGGCGGGGCATTCTCTCCCCCTTCCGTGGCAGTATGACAGAGCCCAAAAATCGGGACTGTCACACTGAAAGCAGGACGGTTGGGAGGTATGCATTATGATAATGAAGCTTTCTCCTTCACCCTTGTCTAGCAGGTGACTGCAGGAGAAAATGATGTAATCCCTGGGTTGTGCCTAGAGGCAGAATAATCAATTGCTGCACCATCCCCCAGCTGCTGTGTATGAGTGGTCCAGCTCAGGTTGATTAGTGCTTGACTAGTAATGCTTGACTATCCTCCATTTTCAATTTCAAACCTGTCCCAGATTTCCCTAATGGTATAATAGTTTTTTCAGCAAAACCACTCAGCACAGGGATTAGCCAAGATATGATCCTGCATCAGTGTAGCTACAGCATTCTCAAGGTATGTTTGGTTCATACTGCATCAAGTCAAAAGGAAGGTTTCCTTTAAATACCGTCTCTATGAAGCGCAATTTGTTACGCAGAAAACAACTCACACAGCTCTTTAAAAAGTTATAGATTTTTGAAGGTGGGGTGTGAAAAAATGCAAAAAATAAGGGGTTAACAACAATAGATCTAGTCCCAACCTAATAATAGATAGTACCCCACAATAAGAATAAAGTGTTCCCTTTAAATAGTATTTGAATAATTAGTCCCCCAGGCCTCCTAATAATAATCTAATGTAGCTTTAATTATAAATAGTGAGTCCCCCCCCCCCCCCCCCCCGCAGCAGTGCCATCTCCCCCACACACAATTAAAGTTTCTTATAGACAGATCTGCTGCACAACCATTTATATAAGGTATTACTTTACCCTACAGCTGGCCGTCTCCATGCTGTTCTTCTTTCCTGCAGTTCCCATATTCAGCTGGCAGCTCCCGCGCACCGAAGCGCAGAACGTAGTACATGCTGACCCTAACCCTCAACACCTCACAAGTACGTCAATTGTGTAACCTGTGTAGCGGAGTGTGACCTATAGACGCAGAGGCAGCGCATACTATTGATTACAGTTGAAGAGGAGACCGGCCCCAACCAGACCGACACCAACCGGCCCACCAGGAGAATTCCCAGTGGGTACAATGGCCAGTCCGCCCCTGGTGTCCTCTGTGTCATCCAATACGAGTGATGTACTAGTGATGAACATTGCGCCGGCATACAGAATCACTCACATCCCTATGAACGGCCGACACTCTTTAGGCGCACTGCGCATGCGCCTAGTTCCAGTGCTTAAAGGGGTATTCCCATCTGGGCATTCAGATTTAATTGAATTAATTTGTCATATGTAAACATTTCTTCAATTGGAAGTTATTAAAAAAAAATGTTCCTGTGTGAAGATAATTTCTAATAAATGTAGCCATGTTGTCCCTTATAAACAAGATAGCTTCCTCGGATGCGACCACCTCACATTTTGGCAGCGGTGGCCAGACATGCGCTATAGAGCCCTGCCTGACCACCTGGATTCAGCGTTCATTACCACATGACTGCTCCCGGACATTTCATATACAAAAACTTTTTGTTTCTTTGCAATCCCTGCAGCAGAGGTGGTCGTATCCAAGGACACAGTCTTGTTTCTAAGGGACCATATGACTACATTTATGAGAAATTATCTTCACACAGAACATTTTTTTAATAACATCTAATTGAAGAAATGTTTATATATGGCAAATTAATGAATCTGGATGTGAATGTCCGGATGAGAAGAATACCCCTTTAAGTATTCTCCTCTCCAAGCGCCTAAATTTACTTCTGGACGCATGTCAACTCCAGGACCACACGCCTGACAGAGCCTCCGGATTAAGTAATTGCTACCACTTATTCCTGCCAGACTTTAACACTGGATTTGTTAAAAGGTTTGTGTAGGACGTCTTCATAGGGTGGGAGGAAGTCGAATGCCACCACTTTGTAGAACATTTCAATTTAACCATTGACATGAATATTTGTTTTACATCAGTGTTTAGGGGAAAAGAATTGGAGTTCCTAGATGTTAAGATCAACGTGCAGGGAGGAACCCTTAACACCACCACATTCAGAAAACCTACAGCTACTAATTCTTTATTACCATATGATAGTTTACCATATAGCCAATCTTTACGCATAAAAAGGCTTAAAAACTCTAAAAATGGCTTTAGAGCACAAGCGCTCGATCTTAAATCCAGACTGATTGGAATCAATCACCTGCATCACCCCAGACAGCACTAATAAAGAAAGAAAGAAAGAAGAACAGCCCTCAGGGTAACCAAAGGGAACATGGAGGGTTAGGTGCTAGAAAGAAAAGTGAAGAACAGCCCTCAGGGTAACCAAGGGGAACATGGAGGGTTAGGTGCTAGAAAGAAAAGTGAAGAACAGCCCTGAGGGGAACATGGAGGGTTAGGTGCTAGAAAGAAAAGTGAAGAACAGCCCTCAGGGTAACCAAGGGGAACATGGAGGGTTAGGTGCTAGAAAGAAAAGTGAAGAACAGCCCTCAGGGTAACCAAGGGAACATGGAGGGTTAGGTGCTAGAAAGAAAAACAAAAATAATAAACAAAAAAATTATAGATTCGCATTCTCGTTCAGATTTAGTCCACATGAGAAAGCCATCCGAGCCGCTATCCATAAAAACTGGGATATCTTAAAAGAAGATCCCAACTAGCCGGAGTTACAGTGGAGAAACCAGGAGGAGTCAAACTATCAAAAATCATGGGAAAGAAAAGACAACAGGCGCTGCCTAGTGCAAATAGATTTCTTTTGTGTGTATATGAATTCATGTGTGTATTCCGCTCAATCAGGCACAACACTATCAGATCATGTTTTTGGGTGCTGCCCCATCCTTGCCCGTGGGTCATTTGCTCTCCTCGGGTTGTAGAAAATGCATAGGTGGATCCAAAAGATGTGGAGTGCAATTTCCTAAATGGATACCAGATAAAAAATAGGGACTTCTTCTGGCGCAGCCCAAGGAATCCCGGCTATACGTAAAGCTCAATCGTGACTCAATTTAATATTATAATCA
>WNYA01002786.1:0-19895 GCA_019512145.1 Engystomops pustulosus | reverse complement strand
CCCCTCACGACCACAACTGACCACGACTGCCCCCACATATATCCAGATATACCATCACATCCACACTGCCACACTGTGTCCCCGTGCCCCCACCATATATCTATATATGATATATGTGGGGGCAGAATGTGGTCAGTTGTGGTGTGAGAAGTATATATGATATATGTAGGGGCACAGTGTGGTCAGGTGTGGTGTGAGGGATATATATGATATATTTTAGGGCACAGTGTTGTCAGTTGTGGTGTGAGGGGTATATATATGTTGGGGCACAGTGTAGTCAGTCTTGGTGTGAGGGGTATATATGATATATGTGGGGGCACAGTGTGGTCAGTTGTGTATGTAGGGGTCAGGTGTGAGGATTATATAGGGTGATGTCAACCATGTCCGTTTTTTAAACCTTCAGAGATGAGTCTTGACTGCAAGATCAGACAGAAGGGAAGAGACAACCTGAGGGTCGTCCCCTGTAAGTCTTGTATAACAATATGGCGGAAAAGATCATCAGTAAATGGAGTTTATAGTTGGTAAATTATTGGTAATACTGGTCACGTTGTGGTAATCCTGTGGGTCAATTTCGAGGTATCCTTTGCAAATTTTAGCGCTATTGTTTGGAATATTGGTCTTATGGTAGTTTTATTTGGTAACAGTATTGTGGTATCATTATTCGGTAATAGTATGGCGGGCGTATTTTTTAGTTTGTCATGGACAAAAATTGGAAATGGTTTAGTAAAGGTAGGAATTTATCTAAAACTAAAGATAGCATTGTTTATTATATCTCTAGAGCTTTGAAACTGTAACTATGTGATGACTTTTTACTTATATTGTCCTAAGTGAGGTGCTCCATAGCACTGGGACCCTTAATCTGGCCATGTACACAGCCATACATGGAGCTACAGCCACAGTACACAGCCATATATGGAGCTACAGCCACAGTACACAGCCATACATGGAGCTACAGCCACAGTACACAGCCATATATGGTTCATTGGAGGGGTTAGGTGTAGAAAGAAAGTGAAGGACAGCCTCAGGGTAACCAAGGGAACATGGGGGTTAGGGGCTAGAAAGAAAAAGTGAAGAACCAGCCCTCAGGGTAACAAGGGGAACAGGGAGGAGGGTTAGGTGCTAGACAGAAAGAAAAGTGAGAAGAACAGCCTCAGGGTAACCAAGGGAAAACCTAATGGAGGGTTATGGTGCTTAGAAAGAAAAGTGAAGAACAGCCTCAGCGGTAACAAGGAAAAGGAGGGTTAGGTGCGCTAGAAGAAAAGTGAAAAGAACAGCCCTCAGGGTAACCAGGGAACATGGAGGGTTCGGTGCTAGAAAGGAAAAGTGAAAGAAGAGCCCTCAGGGTAACCAAGAGGAACAGGGAGGCGTTTTACGGTGCATAGAAAGAAAAGTGAATAAACAGCCCTCAGGGTAACCAAGGGGAACATGGAGGGTAGGTTGATAGAAAGAAAAGTGGAAGAACAGCCCTAAGGGAACCAAGGGGAACATGGAGGGTTAGGTGCTAGAAAGAAACGTGAAGAACAAACGAACAGCCCCGTAGGGTTAACCAAAGGGAACATGGAGGGTTAGGTGCTAGAAAGAAAAGTGAAGAAAGACCTCAGGGGAACCAAAGGAACATGGAGGGTTAGGTGCTAGAAAGAAAAGTGAAGACAGCCCTCAGGGTAAACCAAGGGGCCACATGGAGGGTAGGTGCTCGAAAGACAAAAAGATGAATAGAACAGACCTCAGGTAACCAAAGGGAACTGGGGGGAGTGCTAGAAAGAAAAGTGAAGACAGCCCTCAGGGTAACCAAGGGGAACATGGAGGTTAGGTGCTAGAAAGAAAAAGTGAAGAACAGCCCTCAGGGTAACCAGAGGAACATGAGGGTTAGGTGCTAGAAAGAAAAGTGAAGAACCGCATCCGGGTACACCACGGGAACAGGGGAGGGATTAGGTGCTAGAAAGAAAGTGAAGAACAGCCCTCAGGAACCAAAAGGAACATGGAGGGTTAGGTGCTAGAAAAGAAAAGTGAAGAACAAGCCCTCAGGGTAACCAAGGGGAACATGAGGGTTAGGTGCTAGAAGAAAAGTTGAAGCAAGAACAGACCTCAGGGTAACCCAAAGGGGAACATGGAGGCGAGCGAGGTGCTAGAAAGAAGTGTAAGAACAGCCTCAGGGTAACAAGGGGAAAATGGAGCGTAGGTGTAGAAAGAAAAGTGAAGAACAGCTCAGGGTAAACCAAAGGAACATGGAGGGTTAGGTGCTAGAAAGAAAAGTGAAGAACAGGCCCTCAGGGTAACAAAGGAACATGAGGGTTAGGTGCTAGAGAAAGAAAAGTGAGAAACAGCCACAGGGTAAACCAAGGGGAACATGGAGGGTTAAGGTGATAGAAAGAAAAGTGAAAACAGCCCTCGGGTAACCAAAGGGAACATGGAGGGTAGGTGCTAGAAAGAAAAGTGAAGAACAGCCCTCAGGGTAACCAAAGGGCACATGAGGTTAGGTGCTAGGAAAGAAAAGTGAAGAACAGCCCTTCAGGGTAACCAAGGGACATGGAGGGTTAGGTGCGAGAAAGAAAGGAGAAAAGTGGAAGAAAACGCAGCCAATCAGGGTTAACCAAGGGAAACATGGAGGGTAGGTGCTAGTGCTTGCTAGAAAGAAAGTGAAGAACAGCCCTCAGGGTAGGGAACAAAGGGACATGGAGGGTTATGTGCTAGAAAGAAAAGTGAAGAACAGAAAAGCCCAGGGTAAACCAAGGGGAACATGGAGGTTAGTGTGCTGAAAGAAAAGTGAAGAACAGCCCTCAGGGTAACCAAGGGAAAATGGAGGGGGTTAGGTGCTTAGAAAGAAAAAGGAGAACAAGAACAGCCCTGAGGGAACCAAGGGGAACATGGAGGGTTAGGTGCTAGAAAGAAACGTTGAAGAATAGCCCTCAGGGTAACCAAGAGGACATGGAGGGTAGGTGCTAGAAAGAAAAGTGATGAACAAAGACCTCAGGGGAACCAAGGGGAACATGGAGGGTTCGGTGATAGAAAGAAAAGTGAAGAAGAACAGCCCTCATGGTACCCAAGGGGAACATGAGGGGTAGGTGCTAGAAAGGACGAAAAAGTGAAGAACGGCCCTCAGGGTAACCAGGGAACATGGAGGGTTAGGTGATAGAAAGAAAAGTGAACGAACAGCCTTCAGGTAACCAAGGAACATGGGAGGGTTAGGTGCTAGGAAAGAAAAGAAAAGGAAGAACAGCCCTCAGGGGAAACCAAGGGGAACATGGAGGGTTAGGTGCTAGAAAGAAAAGTGAAAGAACAGACCTCAGGGGAACCAAAGGGAACATGGAGGGGTTAGGTGCTAGAAAGAAACGTGAGAAAACAGCCCTCAGGGGTAACCAAAGGCGAACATGGAGGGTTTTAGGTAGGTTGCTAGAAAGAAAAGTGAAGAAACAGCCTCAGGGTGGTTAACCAAGGGGAAACTGGAGGGTTAGGTGCTAGAAAGAAAAGTGAAGAACAGCCCTCAGGGTAACCAAGCGGGACATGGAGGGTTAGGTGTAGAAAAGAAGTGAAGCAAGCCTAAGGCGTAACCATAGAAACAGGGAGGGTTAGGTGCTAGAAAGAAACGTGAAACGAACAGCCCTCGAGGTAACCAAGGGGAAACATGGCGGGTTAGGTGCTAGAAAGGAAAAGGGAAGAACAGCCTCAGGGTTAACCAAAGGGAAAAATGGAGGGTTAGGTGCTAGAAAAGAACAAGGACGAACAGCCCTCAGGGTGGCTAAACCAAGGGAAACATGGAGGGTTAGGTGCTATAGAAAGAAAGTGACGAACAGCCTCAGGGTACCAAAGGGAACATGGAGGGTTAGGTGCTAGAAAGAAAAGTGAAAGAACAGCCTCAGGGTGGTAACAAAGGGAACATTGGAGGGTTGAGGTGCTAGAAGAAAAGTGAAGAAACCGCCCTCAGGGGAAACAAGGGGAAAAGGCGGGTTAGGTGCTTAGAAAGAAAAGGAAAAGAACAGCCCTCGGGTAACCACGGGAACATGGAGGTTAGGTGTAGAAAGAAAAGTGAAGAACAGCCCTCAGGGAACCAAAGGGAACATGGCGGGTTAGGTGCTAGAAAGAAAAGTGAAGAACGCCCTCAGGGTAAAAAGGGAACAGGGGGGTAGGTGCTAGAAAGAAAAGTGAAAAGAAAGCCCTGCAGGGTAACCAAGGGGAACATGGTAGGGTTAGGTGCTAGAAGAAAAGTGAAGAACAGCCTAGGGTAACCAAGGGGAAACATAGAGGGTTAGGTGCTAGAAAGGAAAGTGAAGAAACAGCCCAGGGTAACCAAGGGGAACATGGAGGGTTAGGTGTAGAAGAAAAGTAGGAACAGGCCCTCTCAGGGTAACCAAGGGGAACATGGAGGGTTAGGTGCCTAGAAAGAAAAGTGAAGAAAAGCCCCAGGGTAACCAAGGGAACTGGAGGTCTAGGTTGCTAGAAAGAAAACAAAAATATAAACAAAAAAATTATAGATTCGCATTCTACGTCAGATTAGTCCACATGAGAAGCCATCCGGCCAGACTATCCCTAAAAATGGAACTCTTTAAAGAAGATCCCAACTAGCCGGAGTTACAGTTGGAGAAGAAGAAACCAGGAGGAGTCAAACTATCAAAAATATGGAAAGAAAAGACAAAACAGGCGCTGCTAGGTGCAAATAGATTCTTTTGTGTGTCTATGAATTCATGTGTGTATTCGCCAATCAGGCACAACACTATCAGATCAGTTTTTGGGCTTGCACCATCTTGCACGTGGGTCATTTGCTCCCCGGTTGTAGAAAATGCATAGGGGATCCAAAAGAGGTGTGCGAGTGCAATTTCCCTAAAGTGATACCAGATAAAAAATAGGGAACTTTTCTGGGCCGCAGCCCAAGCGAATCCGGATATACGTTAAAGCTCACCATCGTTGACCAATTTAATAGTTAATAATCGATACAAAACATAGATAAAGAAGTCGGATGAATAAAAATTACAACATGTTAGGTTGGTGAGGCCCATATTTATCCTGGGGTGGGCGGGAGGGGAGTCCATTATCTGGTGGCGGAGTCCATTTCTATCACTGGGTGGGCGGGAGGGAATGTCCCATTTCATCCGGGGTGGGCGGGGCAACGGGCATGTACCCATTTCTATCCCTGCGGGGGGTGGTGGACGGGAATGTCCCATTCTATCCTGGGGTGGGGGGGAGAGGGTGAAATGGTAATCCCGGTGGGGGAGGATTTCATTCTATCCTGGGTGGGGGGATGGGAAGTGTCCTACTTTCTATAATGGCGGGGGGGGGTTCATGTCTCTTTTACAGGACGCGAGTACACAGCCAATAACAGGGTTTACAACCGCTAGTTGGAAATAGCAAACATTGGTCGCTACATGCCACAGTACCACACGCCATAATGGAGGCTACCAGCCACAGTAAACACCTACTATGAGCTTAGCAGGAGCAGTTACCACGATAGCCAACATGAGCTAACAGGAGACAGTACACAGCCATACGTGGAGTACAGGAGGCGACACTAGCAATACGTGGAGAGCTACAGGAGAGTACAACAGCCATTAATGGAGCCTTACAGCCACAGTACACAGCCATACGTGGAGCTACTAGGGCAGTAACAAGCCCTAAGTGGAGCTACAGTGAGCAGATCACAGCGCCATACATGGAGTACAGACACAGACACAGCCATACGTGGAGCTGACCAGGAGCAGTACAGCAGCCATTACGTGGAGCTCACGCTCGCAGTACCACAGCCATACAGGAGCAACAGCCACAGTACACAGCCATACATGGAGCTACAGGAGCAGTTACACAGCCACACATGGAGCCTAAGCCACGTTACACGCCATACATGGAGCTACAGCACAGTACACAGCCATACATGGAGCTACAGGAGCAGTACACAGCCATACATGGAGCTACAGCCACAGTACACAGCCATACATGGAGCTACTGGAGCTGTACACAGCCATACATGGAGCTACAGCCACAGTACACAGCCATACGTGGAGCTACAGCCGCAGTACACAGCCATACATGGAGCTACAGCCACAGTACACAGCCATACATGGAGCTACAGGAGCAGTACACAGCCACACATGGAGCTACAGCCGCAGTACACAGTAATATTATAAGATGTTTTCCCAGCAATGATTGGACACAGTTAGGGTGCATTCACCCTGCCATTGTGGGGACGCAGATATGGCTGCAACCTTGGCTGAATGCTGCAGTTATGTATGGACCTCGATTCTGGCTCTGTATCTTATGTTTGATAGAACGTGATTTACACTTCAATTAGGAGTAGTCTGGTAGTCTCTTATTACTTGAAGGGTGGGCCCCCCAAAAAATGTTCTCTGGTGGGCCCAAGGTACACCAGTCCGACACTATAGGTCAGAATAAATCATTCCAGGACAGAATGTTATCACTTCACTCTCAGCTTCCGCCAGTTTCTAGCTAGAAAACACAGATTTATCATTGTGATTATGAAGTCTGGTGCAGGATAAGACGGTCAGTTCCCGCTTCAGACCTATTTTTAGTAGGTCTAAACCGTGCAACAGAATTTGGGCGCACGGCTGATTTCCTGCAAGCCACACCTCGTTCTTGTGAGGCCCCACCCACCTCCAAGGTCACACCCTCTTAATCGGATTAGTTGGGAAAGTGCCAAAAGAGGTCTAAAAGCCAGGCAAAGCATTTTTGTGTTTTTGGCGCAAAACCACCAGAATTGTGGCACAAGTGCGTTTATAACCCCCCCCCCCCATTATGTTTACACTGTGTTTGCATAACACCCTCACATGTTGTATTTACATAGTGTTAACATTACACTTATTTAAACTGTTAATGTAAACACATTTGTGCACATTTACTAAGAACAGTGCAGTGTGTACTATGTGCAGGGGGTGTGTACTATGTGCAGGGGGGTTTGTACTATGTGCAGGGGGCTGTACTGTGTGCAGGGTGTGTGTACTGTGTGCAGGGGGTGTACTATGTACAGGGTGTGTACTATGTACAGGGTGGGTGGTACTATGTGCAGGGGGGTGTGTACTGTGCAGGGGGTGTGTACTATGTACAGGGGTGTATACTTTAGGGGGTGTGTACTATGTACAGGGGTGGTACTATGTACAGGGGGTGTGTACTATGTACAGGGGGTGTATACTATGTACAGGGGGTGTGTACTATGTACAGGGGGTGTGTACTATGTACAGGGGGTATGTACTATGTACAGTGTGAATGAGTTAAATAGCTAGTATTAATACTCCAAATATAACGGGGGAGGGGATTTAACAGACTGGGCACATTTATCAAAAGAAATGAGTTACCTGTAGAGGGTAACTCGGGATTTCTGGCACCGGTTCTTCATGAATCTGACGCCCCTTGCACTGCCCCACCAGAATGCACCACTTTCTTTTCAGGTGCATCTTTAACATGGGGCTCGCAACACAATTCTGTCGGACTTTGATAAATGATAAATCAGTCGCATGGTCTGACTGAGCACCAGACGCCCCTTCAGTGCAGAAATTTGAGTCGCATGATGACCAGATGGGCAGATTTACATACTTGTCTGGTGGAGTTTACCAAAAGTACATTGTCTGATGATAATGCACTGTGCCTAAGATCGTGTGCCCAATATCCTGCATGTGTCGGTTCCCCGAAGTTCACCTTCTTCCTGGTGCATGTAAGTGCATTGTCCGTGTATAATGCGATGTGCGGGGAGTCACTAAGATAGTGCGCCCGATATCCTGCATGTGTCACTTCCCGCTAGGTCCCCGGGTTCACCTTCTTCTTGGTGATGTAAGTGCATGGTGTGTATAATGGTGTGAGGGAGTCACTAAGATCCTGCACCCGATATCCTGCCTGTTGTCACTTCCCGCTCAGGTCCCTGGAGCGCTTCTCTTCTTCCTGGGCATGTAAGTGCATTGTCGTGTATAAAGATGCGTGTGTGGGGAGTCCTACGTATCGTGCACCCGATATCTGTATGTGTCGCTTCCGCCTCAGGTCCCTGGAGTTCACCTTCTTCTGGGCATGTAAGTGCATTGTCCATGTATATGAGCTGTGCGGGGAGAGTCACTAAGATCTGCACCGTATTCCTGCATGTGTCACTTCCCCGCTCAGGTCCCGGAGTTCAACCCTTCTTCTCTGGGGCATTAAGTGCATTGTCCGTGTTAATGCGCTGTGCGGGGAGTCACTAAGATCCTGCTCCCGATATCCTGCATGTGTCACTTCCCCGCCAGGTCCCGGAGTTCAACCTTCTTTCCTGGTGCATGTAAGTGCATTGTCCGTGTATAATGCGCTGTGCGGGGAGTCACTAAGATCCTGTGCCGATATCTGCAGTGTCGCTTCCCCGCACAGGTCCCCGGAGTTCACCTTCTCTTCCTGGTGCATGTAAGTGCATGTCCATGTATAATGCGCTGTGGGGGAGTCCCTAAGATCGCGCCCATATCCTGCATGTGTCGCTTCCCCGCTCAGGTTCCCTGGAGTTCACTTCTTCCTCCTGGTGCATGTAAGTGCATTGTCGTGTATAATGCGCTGTGCGGGGGAGTCACTAAGATCCTGCACCCGATATCCTGCATGTGTCTCTTCCCCGCTCAGGTCCCTGGAGTTCACTTCTTATTCTGGTGCATGTAAGTGCATTGTCCGTGTATAATGCGCTGTGCGGGGATACTAAGATCCTGTGCCCGATATCCTGCATGTGTGCTTTCCCGCACAGGTCCCGGAGTTCACCTTCTTCTTCCTGGTGCATGTAAGTGCATTGTCCTGGATTATAATGCGCTGTGCGGTGGAGTCACTAAGATCCTGCGCCCGATATCCTGCATGTGTCGCTTCCCCCTCAGGTACCGGAGTTCACCTTTATTCCTCCTGGTGCAGGTAGTGCATTGTCCTGTATAATGCGCTGTGCTGGGAGTCACTAGATCCTGCCACCCGATATCCTGCATGTGTCTCTTCCCACGCTCAGGTCCCTGGAGTTCACCTTTTATTCACTGGTGCATGTAAGTGCATTGTCCGTGTATAATGCGCTGGCGGGGAGTCACTAAGCATCCTGCACCACGATATCCTGCATGTGTCGCTTCCCCGTCAGGTCCCGGAGTTCACCTTCTTCTTCGGTGCAGTAAGTGCATTGTCCGTGTATAATGCGCGTGCAGGAGTCACTAAGACTCACTGCGCCCGAATCTGCATGTGTCGCTTCCCCGTCAGTCCCTGGATTCACCTTCTTCTTCTGGTGCATGTAAGTGCATTGTCCTGTAAAGCGTGTGCGGGAGGTCTAAGATGCCCCCGATATCTGCATGTGTCACTTCCCCGCTCAGGTCCCGGAGTTACCTCTTATTCTTCTGGGGCATGTAAGTGCATTGTCCGTGTATAATTCGCTGTGTCGGGAGCACTAAGATCCGAATCCGATATCCTGCATGTCGCTTCCCGCTCAGGTCCGGAGTTCACCTTTTCTTCCTGGTGCATTGTAAGTGCATTCTGTGTATAGAGCTGTGCAGGGAGTCACTAAGATCGACGCCCGATATCCTGCATGTGTCATTCCCGCTCAGGTCCCCGGAGTTCACCTTCTTCTTCCTGGTGCATGTAAGTGCATTGTCCGTGTATAATGCGCTGTGCGGGGAGTCACCAATATCGTGCTCCCGATATACTGCATGTGTCGCTTCCCCGCGCAGGTCCGACAAAGTTCACCAGCTTTTTCCTGGTGCATGTAAGTGCATTGTCTTGCAACACAATTTGAAAGTTAAATCCAGTGCTCAGATCGAATAAGGTTGTCCAACGGCGCGATTGCGTGCAACAAAATTCCAAGCGCAGACCTCTGTTTAATACCTGTGCAAGCTGTGTAATCCCCGAAAAAGATGAACAGTCAACAAAAGTGAGCAGCGCGAGCCTTAGTAAATGAGCCCCTATGTTTACACCACATGTCTGTAAACAGTTGTATCCAAGGACAATTATCCGGTTTCTAATGCTGTGGTCACACGTGCCGCCAGCATTGTTTTCATAACGCAGTGGTATACTCTGGCCACTTTTTACCCCGGATATAGTCTGGACTTGGATTTGACCCGACGCAACAGGTCAGAGTATACCCAAAGATGGTGGTGAAGCAAAGAATTGATTGGCAAGAATAAGTCGAATAAACATAGCCAAGGTCAGGAGCAGAGGATAGCAAAGTGAGAGCAATAACATTACATTAAGAGACAAATAGTAAGGGGTCTGCAATAAAGAGCAATCAGAAGTGAGCAGATATATAAGGAGTAGCAGCAGTTACCAGCACCTCAATCACCCAGGTCACAGATGCTACTAGCACAGCGGTTCTGATGAGACTACCCAGATTTCCAGAGGAACACACTCCCAGCCAAGCATAGAAACCTGCATCCTGGTCCCATTTATACACTGCAGGAGACTTAGGTTTGTCAGTTACATAGAAGGTGAATGGAGTGTTGCTTCTGCATTAGTGTTGAAGCTCCATTTCAATCAGGTTGCATTTCTCCCAACCACCATACATTTCCCTCCTCCCCTGTGGGCCGATGGTAATGGGGCACATTTATCACTTATAGCAGCGTATGATGGTGCCCCACCCCCTGCACGCACCAAATTTATCAGGTTCCGGCCTGATCCTGGCGGCTGGAAGCATAGCACAACATTGCACTGCGCCAGGTCTTACTGTTTAGGCGCAGGCTATAGTCAGTGAGCAGGAGCGGCACCGCTCCCTTCCTGCCCAACCGGTGAATTATAGTCCGACAGTCCGACAGGGTCCAGTGACCCTGTAAGTAAATGTGCCCCGATGTAACAAGAGTAGAATGATAATCTATACGTTCAAGCCAATTAATGACTAATGACAAGTTTCACAATTGAGTTCACCGTTATGATAAATAAATGTCTCTCAAGGGACCAGCGTTCGCAGTCTAGATGCTTGTTAGTACTAATGAGCCCCCCGCACCTACACATAGGGGCTCTCATATATAAATGGCGGAGCACCAGCTGGAAGAGTTCACATTTGCCAAGTATATGAAGCCCTATGATGTTTGACTTTTAACAGATTAATGTGAATCTTACATTATCGAACTTCTGAGCCGTAAGGTACCTCATGGTTATATTCTTCGTAAAACTATTTTATTACAGTAAGTTTCTTTCATTTGTACAGTTGTAAAATAATTAAGCATTTTAAGTATCTTATTTTTATATTATTATTTGAAGTTATTCATATTATTAGTTTTATTTTTGTTACAAGTGTATTATTACATTTCACATATATTATTACTACTATTAGTATTACCTGTATTATATTTAGTGTTAATATTATGATGGGGATTCAGATATTGATTTGTAAAGCGCCACGGAATTTGATGGCGCTACATAAATAAAGATTATTGTTATTATTATTATCTTTATTAATTTATTTCCAATGATCACAATCTAATATTAAATTCCCATTTTAGTTTAGAATTTCCGAGCTGTTATTTTTAGGCTGTGATTTCTTTACCTTTTTTAATGAAGGTTTTAATTTTTGTAACTTTAATATTCCTGCTCAGTCTTATGGTTATGTGTGGGCCATAAAATAAATCAATGCCATGATGTGTTTCTAACAGAAAATCAGCTCAGGATTCGGTGGCACAACTGAGTATCAAAGAATTCTTTGAGGAGCACCAGGAATCAAGAGGATCAGGAGAAGACAACCAAAATTTGAGGCTACTAGAAATTGATGGTAGGTGGGTCCCCAGAATTGATTCCGTTCTATGATGAATCTTTATATCACAGCAGGACTTCCAAATTGTAGCCCATAATTGCTATTGATTCACATTGGGTCCCCAACTTAAGGACACCCGACTTACAGACAATGGGCCAGATGTATCACTAGTTTTTTCTGTTATTTTTGTGCCTTTTCATACTGACGCACTGTTTTTGTGCCATTTTTGCGAGCCACACAGCTAAAATAACCAGCTTTCCATCATTTATCTTACCAATCCAGATGTTTTGCTGCGCCAAATGATATTCATCATTAGCAAGTTGTTCATTTATGCGCAAAAAACACTCCAGCCCGAAGGTGGCATAAACTGAGAAGTGACACTGAGCCCCTTTGCAGAACAGTTCATTTCTACCAGCAAAGCTCAGCCAGACACTAGAATAGATAATACAGACATTACATACACTGCAGACACTGCATACACTACACACATTACAGACACTAGTACAGATAATACAGACACTACACACACTAGTACAGATAATACAGACACTACACACATTACAGACACTAGTACAGATAATACAGACATTACATACACTGCAGACACTACATACACTGCAGACACTAGTACAGATAATACAGACATTACATACACTGCAGACACTACATACACTGCAGACACTAGTACAGATACTACAGACATTACATACATTACAGACACTAGTACAGATAATACAGACATTACATACATTACAGACACTAGTACAGATAATACAGACATTACATACACTGCAGACACTAGAACATATAATACAGACATTACACACACTGCAGACACTAGTACAGATAATACAGACATTACATACACTGCAGACACTAGTACAGATAATACAGACATTACATACACTGCAGACACTAGTACAGATAATACAGGCATATACACTCAGACACTGTACAGATAATACAGACATTCCATAACTGACGACACTAGTACAGATAATACAGAACTTACATACACTCAGACACTAGTACAGATAATACGACATTAACATACACTGCAGACACTAGTAAGAATAATACAGACATTACATACACTGGCAGCACTAGTACAGATAATACAGACATTACATACACTGCAGACACTAGTACAGATAATACAGACATTACATACACTGCAGACACTAGTACAGATCATACAGTCACTACATACACTGCAGACACTAGTACAGATAATACAGACATTACATACACTACAGACACTAGTACAGATAATACAGACATTACATACACTACAGACACTAGTACAGATAATACAGACATGAGATACTCTGCAGACAGGAGCTGCAGACTATTTACAGTTAATCACCTTCTATTTACAAAACATTCTGCAGAATCCTGAGCTCAGAGAGAAGTTTGCAGAATTTTGCATATAGTAAAGAAAAGTGTCCCCCGTGTAGCAGGATGATCACACTGGTGTCTGAGGGGGATACTGTGCAGAATTACAGGGGTGCACCAGGGGGATCAGCACTGGGGCACACACCTGGGTGCTGCTGTGAGTGTTATCTTCATTCTGGGATGTGGGAGAAGCAGAGAGGAGCTTATAGCAGGATGACATGTGAGTGCCCGAATCTAACATTGCGCCTAAACTGGGTTAAAAGTGATTAATAAGAGGCAGAAAATTAACTTGTCACAGATGGTTGTAACTTGTGATAATTCTGGCAATACAGTGCGCCAGAATTTAGGCGCAACTACTACACTTAGGCGCACAAAAGTGATAAATGTGGCCCAATGTCTGCTGAAGCCTCTGGATGTTACTTTAGTCTCAGGCTGCAATAATCAGCTGTAAGGTGTCTGTAATGAGGTTTTATTGATAATCCTTGTTCCCATGACACTTTGGTGGTACCTTCGTGCTGGAGTGTTTTTGCGCCCGTTTTATGCGCAACAAAACATCTGGATCGGTAAGATAGATGAGGGAAACCTGGTTATTTTTGCTAAGTGGCTAGTTTGGTGTTTAATCGCAAAAATGGTGCAAAAACGGTGTGCCACTATGAAAAGGCGCAAAAACAACAGAGAAAACCAGTAATACATGTGGCCCACTGTTTGTAGAAAGATAGATAGATAGAATAATATCCTGAATGACATAGGTTCTCATTTTTAATACTATTGCTCTTTTGTCAGGGTTATTTTATATACATTTTTCATAGAACCTTAGTCGGTTACTAGTCTATGGATATTCAAGTTTGGATGAGGAGAAATCCCCCCCAAAAAAATTTAAACTACCATATGTCTATTGTCTCCTTTTTTCAGATCCAAAAACATGGCAATGAATCCAAGTCCTATAAACCAGACTATGGTGCTCTACTTTATTATTAAAGGGATATCAGATGTAGCAGAACTGCAGCTCCCAATATTCCTCCTGGTTCTCCTGATATATCTTGTAACCCTTGCTGGAAACGTGACCATTTTTCTACTAGTATGTTTAGATCATCACCTCCACACTCCCATGTATTTCTTCTTGGCCAACCTGTCTATAGCTGACATGTCTTCATCGACAATCACTCTACATAAAGTTCTCCTTACCTTCATTTTGGGGAATGATGCGGTTTCCTTCCATGGTTGTCTTAGCCAGGTTTACCTCTTTGCTTCCATTACAGGCCATGAACTTTTTATCCTGGCCGTGATGAGCTATGACCGGTATGTAGCTATATGTAACCCTTTGCGATATCACTCCATCATGACCAGTGGAGCATGCATTCTTTTAGCTTCTTCTTGTTGTTTGTTGGGTTTCTTGTTAGTCATTCCACCGGTTGTTATTGTATCTGGCTTTACCTGTTATACATCCAACCGTATTGACCACTTCTTCTGCGACCTGGTATCCCTTGTGAAGTTGACCTGCAGTGATACCTCGATACTGGAGCTTCTAAACCTCACTGAAGGACTGATTATTTCAACCCTCTTGCCCTTCATTTTGACTTTTGTACCCTATGTCTTTATCATTTCAACCATAATCAAGATCCCAACCAGTAGCGGGAGGCAGAAGGCTTTCTACACATGCTCCTCACATCTGACTGTAGTGACCATTCTCTATGTCATCCTGACCTGTCAGTACATATTACCGACCACACTGAGCATCGCAGACAAAAAGTTCTTCTCACTTTTCAACACAGCTGCTGTTCCAATGCTAAATCCACTGATCTACAGCCTAAAAAACAAGGACATGAAGTCCGCCCTGAGACGGTGGATGGCGAAGAGCAGAATAACATTTTATTAAGATGGCAATGAACAATGATATATGTGTATTTACCGCAGTATGGAATTATTCTTACGTGATGTTCACCATCAACTTCTCATCTGTTATCAAAATTCTGTTTTATATGTTTTTCCACAAACTATTTTAGAATATACTGTACAATAAAAAAATATATTTTACACCACAGACTTTGCCTTCATACTGTATGAGTGATGGTAATGTGATCCCCCTACACTTCCATGTGAATAATAGGCTGATGGTCAAGGTGCAAGTTGCAGCCCCGGAGCTGGATGGTGGTACACAAAGAGTATACAAGCAAAGTAAAAACGTGTTTCAACACCGTATTGGTGTCTTCATCAGGTCAGAGTCTGTAGTTATGATAAAATAAAATAAACAAAGACACATGTAAGAAGGTTAATTAGTAAATTGATTAGTAGAGCTTAGCAAAGATTAGCGAGTGGCACATAGATTGAAACATTGAGACAAACATATGGGGCCAGATTTTTCACTTTAGTGCACTTAATTGAAGTTGCTGCACCTTTTTTCTGGCGCATTGTTGCACCCGAATTATCACACCCTACAACCATCTGTGAGGAGTAGATTTTAGGGTCATATGAATCACTTGTGATTCCCAGCATGTCTTGGCGCTTCAAACTAAATTAAGGTGCAAGTAAGGCGCAAATGGTAAATCTCACTGAAACTATGACATGAGCAGCAAACTGTGGCCAAACAATGAGGAGACCCTCAATTCCAAAGCTTACCCCAACTCCCAGGACATCTGCACCTTCCACAACCACTGGCACTTTGCTAAGAGCCTCCACATCATTAGCTCCAGGCCCGGTGTCTGATGTAGCATCTTAATTATTACCCACTACCAATATTACAGAAGAGTGGAGTGTGGATTCCCCTGGGAGTGCACTGGATGCAGTTTGTGTTCTGACTTGTCTGAAAATACTAATGTTTATATCAGGGGCGTAACTAGCAGAGGCTGGGCCCCATAGCAGACCGTTGAATGGGGCCCCCTTCCCCTAAATTTATACAATCAATCATTTTTACACTCATAGACCTGTGTACGCATTCATGCATTAATACACACATACATTATATACAGCATACACACACATACAGCATATACAACACATACACATATATACAGCATATAAGCACACACGCATCTAGTATATACAGCATATACACAGAAATACAGCATATATACAACATATACAAATATACAGCATATATACACACTCATCTAGTATATACAGCATATACACAGATATACAGCAAATATACATGCATCCATTTATACAGCATGCACACACACATCCAGTATATACACAACCTACACATATATACACACACATCCAGTATATACACACACAACATACACACATATACACACACACATCCAGTATATGCACACACACACACACACATCTATACACACACATATACACACACACATCCAGTATACACACACACATCCATACACACACATCCAGTATATATACACACACACACATATCTATACACACACATCCAGTATATACACACACACACACAACATACACACACATCCAGTATACACACACACACACACACACAACATACACACACATATACATACACACATCCAGTATATACACAACATACACACATATATACACACATCCAGTATATACACAACATACACACATATATACACACACAACCTCATATGAGGCCTGCAGTCAGGGGCGGTAATGGGATGGGCCCGGGGGCATGTCATTAATACAGTATAATTCTACCGTTCATTAAATCACCGTTTTGGCTTCCTGCCAGAGGCAGGAAGCAACTTAATGAAGGTATACTTTCCCCGTCCATCACGGGCCCCCCTGCGCCCGGGCCCCGTAGCAAGCGCTACGGCTGCTACGGTGGTTGTTACGCCACTGGTTAATATGTTTCCAAAGTATATCACAAGCAGATTGAATTTTACAGTACTGTTTAAGCCTCTGTTCGTGACCTCTTATAATATTAAACAGCCAAGGTTTTGGTTTTTTTAACACCTTCGTGACTGAGGGCCTGAGTGATTACTTAAATTACACTATTTACATTAACGCTTTAATTTTTAATTTTTTTTGGCATTTATATTTGTTTTTATGACCTGTAAAAATTGAACCTGCACCTCTTTTTTCCTTATTTAATATTGTCTATACCAGTGATTTTCAACCAGTGTGCCGCGACACACGGTCGGGTGTGCCGCGGGGAAAGTTCCCCAAACTATGGTGCCCCCTGTGTTTTGTTTCCCGGCAATGCGCAGCGATGCGCAGTCACAGCTTCTTACAATGTAGGAGACGTGTACAATAACACATGAAAGCTTTGAACCTCGTGCGACAAAATGACGACACTGAGGCCGGCGCATCATCCTGAGAGCGGAGAGACTCCCGCATTTGCCCACCGCCAAGGTAATGGCCACCAATAACGCTGACTATATGAGCTTTTGCCTGAGTATATGAACTGTTGGCAGAATACTCAGCATATGAGCTGGTACTTGTAGTACTCCAGCAGTATACTGCATATAACAATGAGAAATACTATAGTCATGAGGCTGGAGTACTACAAGTACCAGCTCATATGCTGGGTATATGAGCCTCATGGCCTTAGTACTTCTCATTGTCCCCCTTTATATTGCTGTATATGAGCCACATAATAATCAGCACCATATACTAAAAACAGGGAGTAACTGAGAACTGCTGAGGAAGAGCTTCGTGTGTGTCTTTCCACCATTCCTGCCAGGATATCCCTTGTGTTTATCCAAACAGGCCCGGGTTTCACACTGAGTGAGTAAAATAAATTTAGAATCTTTATTATTAACTATATGTATAATATGACTCTTTTAGTGTCATTTTGTGCTATTTTGGTTGGTGGTGTGCCCCAGGATTTTCTAAGTATAAAAAGTGTGCCGCCGCTCAAAAAAGGTTGAAAATCACTGGTCTATACTAATGTTTTTAAAGTGTTATACAGAATCATTTTTTATTAATTTATTCGCAACTATATTATAAATTTGTCCACTATTATTCGATCACACTTTCCCGTGTTCATATGCTGAGGGTGCATATAGTCCTGCAGCCGGAGGAGGGCGCACTTCAAACGCCTTTGTCTCCTGAACCCCATGAAGTCCTATGAAACAGGAGACTCTACCCTTATTATTAGCTCATGATTGTGCATTGATGCTTCACAGACCCCGAGATATCAAATATTGATCCAAAATATGTAATTGTCTTGTATAATTTTAATATATTTTTCTGGTTCAGTGAAGCCTCATTATACAATACCTACATTATATTAAAGGGTTGATCTTTTTAATCAACCTCAAAAATTTTTTTCGCCTGGTTCATAATGGTTTATAATTCTCTTTTCTGCACCTGGAATGTGTAATTATGACCCATGTAGCCCTGTGGCGGTCGTGAAAGGGTTAATGTATCTTTAGGCTACATTGACATCAATGTTTATTTTCGGTCGTCTATTAGGTGCAATTGGTCAGGTATAAGTTAGTGTGACCATAACCTTACACTATCTTTACCCATTCCCTTGATGTACTACACATGGCCAAATGTTTTTATATATAATAATTAAAATAAATAAAAATGTATTCCTTGTTTCTTCTTTTTAAGGTTGCAGCTAATTTTGATGTGTTATTTGGTCGTTAATCCGCTAAAATTCCCCGTAGTACGAACAATGCTATTTTTTCAAAAATTTGTCACCAAATCAATTACCTTAGATTTTAACAAATGGTTGTTTGTAGAGATGAGCGAGCACTAAAATGCTCGGGTGCTCGTTATTCGAGACAAACTTTTCCCGATGCTCGAGTGCTCGTCTCGAATAACGAGCCCCCTTGAAGTCAATGGGAGACTCGAGCATTTTTCAAGGGGACCAAGGCTCTGCACAGGGAAGCTTGGCCAAACACCTGGGAACCTCAGATTCTTTGAACGCGAGGGTCACGGGATAGGCAGCTTAGCATGAAATCTTGCATATGCGCCAGAGTCCCAACGCGCAAGAATTCACTCCCCTCACTGGCCTGACTGTCAATACAGACATTACATACACTACAGACACTAGTACAGATAATACAGACACTACATACACTACAGACACTAGTACAGATAATACAGACATTAGATACACTGCAGACACTAGTACAGATAATACAGACATTACATACACTGCAGACACTAGAACAGATAATACAGACATTACATACACTGCAGACACAGACATTACATACACTGCAGACACTAGTACAGATAATACAGACATTACATACACTGCAGACACTAGTACAGATAATACAGACATTACATACACTGCAGACACTAGTACAGATAATACAGACATTACATACACTGCAGACACTAGTACAGATAATACAGACATTACATACACTACAGACACTAGTACAGATAATACAGACATTACATACATTGCAGACAGGAGCTGCAGACTATTTACAGTTAATCACCTTCTATTTACAAAACATTCTGCAGAATCCTGAGCTCAGAGAGAAGTTTGCAGAATTTTGCATATAGTAAAGAGAAGTGTCCCCCGTGTAGCAGGATGATCACACTGGTGTATGAGGGGGATACAGTGCAGAATTACAGGGGTGCAGCAGGGGGATCAGCACTGGGGCACAAACCTAGGTGCTGCTGTGAGTGTTATCTTAATTCTGGGCTGTGGGAGAAGCAGAGAGGAGCTTGTAGCAGGATCAAATGTAACTGCCTGAATCTAACATTGCGCCTAAACTGTTAAAAGTGATTAATAAGAGGCAGAAAATTAACTTATCACAGATGGTTGTAGCTTGTGATAATTCTGGCAAAACAGTGCGCCAGAATTTAGGCGCAACTACTACACTTAGGCGCACAAAAGTGATAGATGTGGCCCAATGTCTGCTGAAGTCTCTGGGTGTTACTTTAGTCTAAGGCTGCAATAATCAGCTGTAAGGTGTCTGTAATGAGGTTTTATTGA